>JAODAL010009196.1:0-112542 GCA_025379985.1 Phyllomedusa bahiana
TTCATAACTAAATAGATTATAAGATAGAGTGGTTAAGCAAAGATATTAAATAATTTTTAGAAGTTTTTTTATATCAAGCATGTATACCCATTATGTATTGAAGAGGAAATGACGTATCGTTTGCATGACGATCAGTTCCCTATTTAATCTGTTCATTTGAGTGTTACCTGCATGCCGTGAACAAGGGAGTGGAATTGCTCCTGAAACGCGTAGGCTTGCACGCCACGTCTTTTTATATACCCTCTGCACCGACTATATTGAAATAAAGAACTCTCCATTGTTTACCTCGAGACTGGACATCGCTTTTGTTTTTGTTCTTTATGATTCATGTCCTGCAACTGAGGACGAATTATCCAGCCGAAGTTAGGAGAAGGCAATCACGGGACTGACCAGGTGCACTTTCTGCAATCAAGGTGAGCTGACATCCTTACTAGTTTGTATATGAGAGTTAGGCATTATGTGAGCCTGCAAATGTTTCCAAATAACAGCTTCTGGGTGTGGGAAAGATGCAGCCAGCAATACCAAACTCCGTAACTAGTAATTACTATGGAGAGGAAAATGCTATCTAACTAAGATCAGTCTGTACAGTACAGAGAGTGAGCTGAAAATAGTGTTCACAAGGCAATATAGTGAAATATATATAACATGGTCATGTGATTTTAGAAGCCAATAAGAGCCCTAAACTTCAGCGATGATGTTTTTGACACTCTTCTGTGCTCTGGACCTGATTGGATGGCCACCAAAAGTGCAGAAAGGTGATTCTATGGCCGCCAAAAGTGTAAAAAGCCACTGAAAATGAAACTGAAAATGGCGTGTCGAACTAGAACTTTATTCGAACAACCAGTAAAATGTTTGGTTCGAGTTCTAAACATTCGAGAAGTTCTACTAGAACTTAACTTTTCTAGAACAGTTTGATCAACATAAAACTAACGAGTCACATGACACCGTGAAAGGAAAATGGCAAATTGGGCACAATTTGTCCATTTTCACTTAGGGTTGTACACACTTTTGTTGCCAGCAGTTAAGACATTAATGACTGTGTGTTGAGTTATTTTGAGGATACACCAAATGTACATTGTATTACAAGCTGTACATGGACTACTTTACCTTGTGCCAAACTGTCATATCTTCAGTGTTATCCCATGAAAATATATAATACAATATTTACAGAAGTGTGAGGAGTGTACTCATTTTTGTGAGCTATTGTATATATGTGTGCATATAGGTGCTTGAATCATTACATTTTTGCTACATAATTCTGTGTATGTTTATTATATTTGTGTGTCACTTTTTGTTAGAATTTATGTTTTCGTGTTACAGGGAGAAGATTCATTACATTCGAACCGAGGGTACCCATGGTCTTGAGAAACTGTCTTGTGATGCTGACTTAGTTATTCTTTTAAGGTACAACAAAGTCACGATTTTACAAAATTTTGAGCCAGAATATATGCAGTTCAGATTTGCTGTTCTTACTTTCTGAAGAAATTGCTAATTTAATCTAAATATTTTAATATGACACCGTAGAATTAAACTATTCTTAGGAATCATGGAGACTTTGCTTTTCTAAGCATTCTGTTCCTCTACCTACATAGCTGTGAGATAATATTTATCATTGTTCTAGTCCTGGGGCCCAAAGCAAGTGACCACACCAGTTTCTGTACAGTAACAGTACTAGCAAATTTGTCACTTCCTATGCACAGCCAGTTCAGGCAAAGTAGGTGCTGTTATCCATTAGGCAAATGGTAAGTATTTAGTTTCCTTATACTGCCTCCACAGTGAAAGGAAAGCATTACACACTGCTTATTCAAATCAATAGGTTGTCTGTGAAATTCAGGACAGGAAAGATCCTCCTGAACAAAAAACTATCTCTTTAGCTGCTGTCTAATCTGAGCAATAGATAAGGAACCTGATGAGAATACCTCCTATTTTTAAAGAATTCTCTAATGGGGTATGTGAACTTGGGTTTTGCAAAGTAGTACAAACCCACTAACCCTTTCGACCTAACCAGGGAGCTTTTTCCTTTAACTGTTCAGAATAGCACCAACGTTTTTTATCCAGGTATCCTAGTCAGGGCTGCCATCAGAAAAGTAATAGCAGTACTCTATTGGGCCCCTGACTAATTGCTAAAAAAGGGACCTGCAAGATAGGAACTGGTAACAGACAGAACAACCCAATTGCTTCTTCTATAGGGGACCTGAAATTACTGAAGGCGGTCTTGTTCCTAGCGTTGCTTTAATGGAGTTGAATTTGCACTGTCATTAATTTTGGGGGCAGTGTTAAATACAGACATTATTTCAGCTCTTGAACTTGTTTGTTTTTTTATATATTAGGGTAAATTTAGACTTGGTTCACGCAGCGTAATTTGCTATGTTGCAGGTAAAAATTAACGTATAAGGAAAAAAGGAGTCCTGACAGATATCGCAATGTAGCTGCCATGGCCCCAAAGATATCAATCCTATGTGGAGTACATTTGCGCTATTTTCCACTGGTATATGCTTTCCCCACTGTACTCAAAAGCATAGTAGACTACATATAACACCGAGAAATAGAGAAAATGTAGTCCACATTGGGCTATGTTTGCTCTGTCGATCTCTTTGGGGCCACGGTAGCTATGTCGTGGTATCCATCAGGGTCCTTTTTTCCCTGATACCTACATACCTCGGGCATAGTCCATAATGCCGTGTGAATGGCCCCTTAGCTGTATACAGTATGAGGACAGATCCAGATGTAATGAACAGATGGTGAAGATACTACCTTCTGGCACCAGATCTCCTCAGTAGCACTCTACATTTGCAAGATCATTTATAATGTGTTAAAATGTACTGAAAATGTCTATGTTATGTATCACCTTACATAACACTGTGCAGGTGTCTATGACATCATTTATGTTTAATTAGGGGCTCGAGATGAAAGTTACAGTGGTTTATATTTTGGAAAACATATTCAATCAGGAAATGCCCTGTTCTCAATGAATCCATTCTGAGTTGTTCCAAAGTGTTATCTAGGTCTTACAAAGCCTTTGATGTTCAGTCATTTGAAATGAACAGAGGTTGAGTTGTTTAAATAGGCGCCCATGCAAACATTGATATCATTATCCGCTGCATTTCCAGGCCATGAGTCTTTATTTGGCATTGGTCACACTCTACTTACACCCTATGACCCATTTGTGTTGCAGAAGTCCTTATATTACTTGATACTAAACAGAATTAGGAGTTTTTCCATATTAACAACATTTAAATAAGTCACCAGATATTAGATATGATCTAATTTATTCTAACTTTCCTGTAAAATTATAATTATCTTTTGTAATTTTTTATTATTTATAACCATATGTACAGTCTAAACCAGAAGTTTACATACTCATGATTTTCTCACTATCTGACATGAAATCAGAATAAACCTTACCCGTTTTAGGTCAGTTAGGATTACCAAAATTATTTATATTTGCCAAATGCTAGAATAATGAGAGAATTTTTAAGGCATTTTTATTACTTTCTGCAAAGTCAAAAGTTTACATACACTTTGAATACTATGCCTTTAAACAATTTGTGACAGACCATATGATGATGTTATTTCTGTCACGTTTGCGCCATCTGGCCCTTGTCGCCGGCCACGGCCGCTGCGACAATAACTGCGGCTTGGCTTTCCCTTCTGTGAACACTATTCTTAGTCCTGGATCTTTATCGATTTCTGGCTGACGCACTTGGCCAGGAATCCTCCAGCACCTAGCTGCCCGTCTAGTTATCGACTAGGACCGTATGACTACGCCTTCATGTTCTGAGTTTGTTCACCTCTGTCTGTGTACACTTGGCTCAGTGCAGTTTCAGTCATCTGGTTGGGGCCGGCCTTTTAAGGAGTCGGGTTCCCCAAAAGGCAGGAGCAGAGGCTGGGACTAGTGTCAGGGCCTCACTTGTCTTGTCTGTGTCCCTGACATTATAGCAGGCCCTTATTCTAAACTAATTCCCCGGCGGTTCAGGATGAATACCGACCTGTCGACCTCTGACCGCCTGGACGAATTAACAACGCAATTTCAGGGCATGGCGGGTCTTATGTCCCAAATCTCGCTTCGGCTGGAAGCCATGCCTACTCCGGCCCCTGATCCAGTCGTCCCATCAGTACTCGTACCTGCTCCTGGGCTATTGGGGCAATATTTACAGCACAAACGGCTTCCTGACTCTTTTGACGGTAACACTGATGCGTTTCGGACCTTCAGGGAATCTTGTCGCCTGTTTTTTCGGTTTACCCATTTTTCCTCAGAGGCTGAGAAGGTCGCCATGGTGGTATCCCTCCTCCAAGGCCCACCTCAAGTATGGGCATTACGCTTTCCTCCTGAGGCCCCGGAATGGAGGTCCGTGGATAAATTTTTTCTAGCACTAGGCCAGATTTATGATGACCCCAACTGAGCAGCGTTAGCAGAAACCTACCTCCTATCCATCCAGCTAGGTCGCCGCTCAACCGAGGATTATTTCTCCGAATTCTGCCAATGGAGTTCGGTAATTTGGTGGCCTGACCCAGCCCTCAAGACCCTCTTCAGACAAGGGCTGTCTGAGGCAGTGAAGGGTGCGATGGTCAGCCATCCTATTCCAGAGACTTTAGGAGATTTTTTGACTTTGGCTATAACTATTGACAGAAGGTTGAGAGAGAGACACAGGGAAAAGATTGGGGGGTCCACTGGACAGTTCAGGTCAGGATCTCCTGTCCAATCTTTCTCTGCCGCTTCTGCTACAACTCCTCTTCCACTACCTTCACCATCTCCCACCTGGTATTGGGCTCTACATCGGCGGCTATCAGAAGGAAACATCGGGTGGACAAGGACTTGTGTTTCTACTGTGGAGAGTCTGTCCATGTCCCAAGGTGCTGCCCGACCAGGCCTAGGTCCCCGTGGGAGATCAACAAACGCCTGAAGAACATCAGGAGGCATAACTCAGGCGTACAGGTACCCCCTTACTTGGATAATAAGGTTTCCTTGCCTGTAACCTTAATTTCTGGAGCCAAGAGTTTTGCTTGCAATGCCTTGATCGATTCATGAGCTTGGCTGTGGCCCAAGCCTTAGGGTTAGAACTAATTCCGTTATTTTCTCCCTTTTCAGTTTCAGTCGCAGATTCTACCACCCTAACAGAGGGAAAAATGGAATACCGTACCTCCAAAATTACCTTGAACGTTGGGTGCTTGCATTTCAAACAAATGTCCTTTTTTGTCATGGAGAGGATTGCCATGGATATTATTCTGGGCTTACCATGGCTACGCCACCATAATCCGACTGGAGGACTGCTGAGTTGGTTAAATGGGGGGACTCATGTGGTTGCCATTTGAAAACTGTACAGTAATTGGTGTGTTCTATGAATGATAATCATACTATTCCCAAATTTGTCTCTGACTTCAAAGACTTCTTTGATGAGACCGTTGTGGACACTCTTCCGCCGCATCGGCCATATGACTGCGCTATAGACCTCATTCCGGGGGCAAAGTTGCCTAAGGGTTGTATTTTCAACTTATCTACCCCAGAACGAGAATCTATGTGTCATTATATTAAGGAAAGCCTAGAAAAGGGTCACATACAACTATCTCACTGGTGGGAGCTGTTTTTTTCTTTGTCGAGAAAAAAGATGGGGGTCTACGTCCTTGTATTGACTACAGGGAGCTCAATAAGATAACAATAAAAGACCAGCATCCACTTCCTCTGATCCCGGATCTTTTTAATCAGGTTGTGGGCACCCAATGGTTTTATAAAGTCGACCTTCGAGGGGCGTACAACCTAATCCGGATCAGAGAAGTGGACGAATGGAAGACTGCCTTTAATAAACCTGAAGGACACTTTGAATACCTAGTCATGCCTTTCGGTCTTTGTAATGCACCTGCCGTCTTCCAACGATTTGTTAATGACATTTTCAGGGACCTTCTGGGTCGTTTCGTAATCGTGTACCTAGATGACATCCCATCTTTTCCCCAGATTACGATACTCATCCTTTCTAGGTTATGTCAGAATCAATTATGCGCAAATTGTCTAAATGTCTGTTCGGAGTCCAGGAGATAGGGTTCTTGGGGTATGTACTTAGTCCCAGCTCTATAAGTATGGATTCACAAAAGGTTTCTGCCATCGCTGAGTGGGTGAGGCCCACTACCTTGAAAGAGATCCAACGTTTGTTAGGTTTTGCTAACTATTATCGCAAATTTATTAAGAATTTTTCCCTGATTGTTAAACCCCTTACTGACCTTACTAGAAAAGGGACTGACCCTACCTCCTGGACACCAGAGGCTGAGCAAGCATTTTCTACCTTGAAAAAATGTTTTTCGTCTGCACCTGTCCTGGTCCACCTAGACCCAGAACAACCTTTTGTTGTAGAGTTGGATGCATTGGAAACAGGTATAGGAGTTGTCCTGTCCCAGGGAACGGAACCTTATACCAATCTCCGACCCATCCCCTTCTTCTCTAGAAGATTCTCCACCGCAGAGGTCAACTATGATATTGGTAACCAGGAATTGCTAGCCATAAAATGGGCTTTTGAAGAGTGGAGGCACCTTCTGGAAGGGGCCAGACATAGGGTAACTGTTCTTACTGATCATAAAAATTTGCTGTATCTCGACAAGGCTAAGCGGTTGAATCCCCGCCAAGCACGATGGGCTTTGTTTTTTACTAGATTCAACTTTGTGGTAACCTACCATCCAGGGGCTAAAAATGTTAAGGCTGACACCTTGTCCCGAAGTTTTGGTATGACTGACATCTCGGAGGAGAAACCTGAAAATATCCTTGCTGCGGGAGTAGTTGTTGCTACATTCACTGCAGATTTAGTTTTGGCGATTGTGAACTCACAATATTCGGCCCCACCTGGACTACCCCCCGGTAAACTCTTTGTTCCATGTCACCTTCGTTTGAAAATTCTGGGGAAGGTTCACTCCTCAGTCCTGTCTGGGCATCCTGGTATCGCGGGCACTGCATACCTCCTATCTCGTACCTATTGGTGGCCTTTGTGATGTCAAGGAATTTGTTACTGCCTGTGAGACTTGTGCTAGGGCAAAGGTACTCAAACATCTTCCCGAGGGATTATTGCACCCTCTTCCATTGCCCAATAGGCCCTGGTCTCATATCTCTATGGATTTCATCACCGATCTTCTTCCTTCCAAGGGTAGGCCGGTGATTTGGGTGGTTGTGGATCGCTTCTCTAAAATGTGTCATCTTATTGCTTTAAAGAAGTTACCTTCAGCCAAACTCATTGCCGATTTATTTTTCGTCATATACTGAGACTCCATGGTATTCCCTCCAGTATTGTGTCTGAAAGAGGGGTACAGTTTGTGTCGAGGTTCTGGAGAGCATTCTGTGGTAGATTGGGCATCTCTCTGTCCTTCTCCTCCGCCTTCCATCCTGAAACTAATGGGCAAACTGAGAGACTTAATCAGTCATTAGAACAATATCTCAGATGCTATGTTTCGGAGTGCCAGGAGAAGTGGAGTGAGTTTTTGCCTATGGCTGAGATCGCCTTTAACAATCACGAGAATTCCCCAATCAAACTGTCCCCCTTTTACTGTAATTACAGGTTTCACCCCAGACACTCTGCCGCTACAGGTTGGGAATCTAAATTTTTCACTGTAAAATCCGCCGTTAACCGTTAAAGCCCAATCTCAACAAATTAAATACGCCAATAAGAAACGCCGACCCGGACCCGAATATGTAGTCGGTGACAAGATGTGGCTCTCGACGAAAAATCTCCTCCTCCGTGTTCCGTCTATGAAGTTCACCTCTCGCTTTATCGGTCTTTTTGTTATCACCGAAATCGTTAACCCTGTATCTTTCAAACTCCACCTTCCGACTTCACTTCATATTCATCCGGTGTTCCACAAATCCCTGCTGAAAAAGTACATTCCTGCTGTGACGATCGTCCTCCTCCTTGCTCTGTGGTCATACAAGGGGAGTTAGAGTATGAAATTGAGCGTACAATCGACTCTCGCAGGGTTCAGAATGCTCTCCAGTATCTTGTTCACTGGAAAGGGTATGGTCCGGAGGAACGGGTGTGGGGGCATCTAGGGAATTGCATGCCCCCAGACAGGTGACAAAATTTCACCAAGCCAAACCTTCCAAGCCTGGGGGATCTAAGGAGCGTCCGGTGGCCCCTCATAGAAGGAGGATACTGTCACATTCTGGCCCTGGTCGCCGGCCACGGCCGCTGCGACCATAACTGCGGCTTGGCTTTCCTTTGTGTGAACACTGTTCTAAGTCCTGGATCTTTATTGATTTCTGGCCGACGCCCTTGGCCAGGAATCCTCCAGCACTCTTAGGGGTTAATCTGTTCTCTGGCGATTGACAGCTCTTGCTTCCTATCCCTTCTGCTCTGCTTCCTCCCTTTCCCTATTTATAGCCACTGCTTCCTTCTTCCTGTGCCTGCCATACTAATTCTGTTCTTATAGTTAGCCTTCTCACTTTGGATCTCCTGTTCGTTTTGAATCTGCTTGTGCTCCTGATTTCTCTTTGTCTCACGATTTTGTACCGCGCTGCCCGTCTTGTTATCGACTAGGACCGTATGACTACGCCTTCATGTTCTGTGTTTGTTCGTCTCTGTCTGTGTACACTTGGCTCAGTGCAGTTTCAGTCATCTGGTTGGGGCCGGCCTTTTAAAGAATCGGGTTCCCCAAAAGGCAGGGACAGAGGCTGGGACTAGTGTCAGAGCCTCACTTGTCTGTGTCTTTGTGTGCGTGCCTGACTATCCCTGACAATTTCTTTGAAAGCAGCAAACATCTGAGTTAGAGACGCACCTGTGGATGTATTTTAATTGCACACCAGAAACACGCTGCTTCTGTGTGCAAGAAAGAGGGAAAGTCTAAAGAAATCAGCCAAGATATCAGAAATAGAATTGTGGACTTGCACAAGTTTTGATGATCCATGCGTGCAATTTCCAGATACCTGAAGGTGCCTCGTTCATCTGTGCAAATAATTATACGCAAGTACAAACAAGATGGGAATGTCCAGCCATCATACCACTAAGGAAGAGATGGGTTCTGTGTCTCAGAGATGAATATGTTTTGGTCTGACATGGGCATATCAACCCAAGAACAAAAGCAAAAGACCTTGTGAAGATACTGGAGAAAGCTGGTAAGATTGTGAAATTATCCACAGTGAAATCAACATGGGCTGAAAGGCTGTGGTCTGACAAAACTAAAATTTAACTGTTTGGTCATAATGAACATTCTTACGTTTGTAGGAAAAATGGAGAAGCTTGGAAGCCTAAGAACACCATCCCAACTGTGAAACACAGGGGTGGCAGCATCATGTTGTGGGGTTGTTTTGATGCAGGAGGGACTGGTGCAATTTACAAAATAGATGGTATCATGAGGAAAGAAGATTATGTGGCAAACTGAAGCAACATCTCAAGACATCATCCAAGAAGTTAGAGCTGGTGCAGAAATGTGTCTTCCAAATGGACAGTGACCTGAAGCACACTGCCAAACTGGTTAAAAAGTGGCTTAAGGATAACCAAGTCCGCGTTTTGGAGTGCCCAGCACAAAGCCCTGATCTCAATCCTATTAATTTTATGGACAAAGCTGAAAAGGCAGGTGCGAGCAAGGCGACCTACAAACATGGTCAGTTACACCAGTTCTGTCAGGAGGAATGGGCCAAAAATTCCTACCAACTATTATGAGAAGCTTGTGGAAGGATATCCAAAACAATTGACCCAAGTCATACCGTTTAAGGGCAATGCTACCAAATACTAATGAAATGTACAGTGGGGAAAAAAAAGTATTTAGTCAGCCACCAATTGTGCAAGTTCTCCCACTTAAAAAGATGAGAGAGGCCTGTAATTGACATCATAGGTAGATCACAACTATGAGAGACAAAATGAGAAAACAAATCCAGAAAATCACATGGTCTGATTTGGAAATAATTTATTTGCAAATTATGGTGGAAAATAAGTATTTGGTCATCTACAAACAAGCAAGATTTCTGGCTCTCACAGACCTGTAACTTCTTCTTTAAGAGGCTCCTCTGTCCTCCACTCATTACCTGTAGTAATGGCACCTATTAGAATTTGTTATCAGTATAAAAGACATCTTGTCCACAACCTCACACAGCCAAACTCCACTATGGTGAAGACCAAAGAGCTGTCGAAGGACACCAGAAACAAAATTGTAACCCTGCACCAGGCTGGAAGACTGAATCTGCAATAGGCAAGCAGCTTGGTGTGAAGAAATCAACTGTGGGAGCAATAATTTGAAAATGGAAGACATACAAGACCACTGATAATCTACCTCAATCTGGGGTTCCACGCAAGATCTCCCCTCATGGGGTCAAAACTGATCACAAGAACGGTGAGCAAAAATCCCAGAACCACACAGGGGGACCCAGTGAATGGCCTGCAGAGAGCTGAGACCAACATAAAAAAGTTACCATCAGTAACACACTGCGCCGCCAGGGACTCAGATCCTGCAGTGCCAGACATGTCCCCCTGCTTAAAGGGGTTGTCTCACTACAAGGATTGCTTTTTGTGTTAAAGATCTTATAAAAACAAGTCGCTTTGTAATATGTTGTCCATTAATAGTGTCCTACCTATTCCGAGATATCCCCTCTTATGTGGGCTGCATCAGCTCCTCAGGTCGCTATAGCTACAGACCTGTTCGATCTCTACTGATAGGCTGCAAACGCTGGTCCCTATAGCTACAGACCTGGTGTCCTCAGCAACTTGTCCCTGCAGAACAGTAGTAGCCAATAAACATGCCCCTAAATTCATCTTTTTCAGTGGGAGAACTTGCACAATTGGTGGCTGACTAAATACTTTTTTCCCTACTGTATGTAAACTTTTGACTTTGCAGAGAGTAATAAAAATGCCTTAAAAAAGTCTCTCATTATTCTGGCATTTGGCAAACATAATTAACGTTGGTAATACTAATTGACCTAAAACAGGTAAGGTTTATTCTGATTTCATGTCAGATATGTATCTATTTATATAATGTATGTAAATTTCTGGTTTCAATTGTATGACTTGAATGAATATGGTTGGATGGGTCACTATCTCCTAGTGACTGGGAACTGAAATGACAGTAAAACTAGCAGTAATTAAACATATAGGTAAAAGTGCCAGTAATTAAACATATAGGTAAAAGTGCCATATACAAGAGAACCAACATAATAGAAGAAAGCCACTGATGTTATTTTCTACAAAAAGGTGTAACATGGGTCCCCTCAAGCTCTGGGCCCCATAGCAGCTGCTATGTCTACTATGGCTATAGTTATGCCCATTGTTTATCACTACTCTACTTAATGTATTCTTCTGATATATCACTGATACCTGGGAGAAGATAAAGTTGGTGACGTCTGTGTTCATATTTGTCAGACTTCTTCTTGAGTGCACTAAGAATCAAAGAGCAACATGTATGAATGAGGCTGCGCCAGTTTTCTGGCATACTTTAAGCCAGAGATATATGAATAACTTGGCGCAGTCTGCATTAGACACAACATTTTTGAATGCACCAAAGTTTGATGCGAAACTGCCATACAACTCCATACCATGGCTGAGACAAAGTTTGCCGCATAACACTGTTTTATACATATTGTCATATTTTACACTCGAATTCGAACTAGTGTTCCGGCGGCAAGTTTCATACATGTCACCCAAAGTTTTCAAACAATACCTGAATATACGAGTTCATAGTAAGATGGAACCTCCTACATCTTCAATCGTCCACAAGAACCATTAAAATTAGTTGACTGGGTTTTTATGTATGGTTTATATATTTTGAGAAAAAGTTATTAATGACTACATAACAAACTATAAGAAAAGCTATGCTGAGTCAGATTTATGTTGTGGTTTTACAGCCTTTTTGAAGAAGACATCATGTCATACATTCCCCTCCAAGCAGCCTTCCATCCTGGATACAGCTTTTCTCCACGTTGTTCTCCAGGTTCCTCCCCACAGAATTCCCCAGGTATGCTTTTACTGTATGACTAATGTCTTAATGTTTTGTAGTGTCTTTTCTGTTTTGTTGAGCTGCTTTCACACTGCATTTTCAGCATCCATTTCTTTGTAGGTCCTACCACATGTATCGTATTTAAAAGTCCCCACTCATCTTTATATGTTTTTGTTGCTCTATATCACAAGGCATTATGGGAACGGAGCTGAGAATCTCTAGCACCCTCTTTTGGATGTAGCAAATCTTCAATTTACTTTTGACCCACTGGATCTTTGGAAAGCAAGAAGAGATTTTTTGCCAAGCCAGCATCACTCATCTGTTTCAGGGTTTTGCCCCTCCTCAGTACAGAGCAGAGTGATGCTAGCTTGGTTGAGGGGGAGGCAAAGAGTAGCTCAGAAAGGGAAGATCTCTCCTTAGGGAGAGCACCGAAATAGGTGTGTAGAGATTTGAAATTGCCTTTTTGCATTCTATGAAGCATCTGCATATCACAAGGCATTATGGGAAAGGAGCTGAGAAGCTCTAGCGCCCTCTTTTGGATGTAACAAATCCTTAATTTGCTTTTCACCCACTGGATCTTTGGTTCTTGTCCCGACACAAAGGATAGGTTTGCACTCCATTGTAAGTGAATACAGGGCAATACTCCTCCATGCACTATAATATTTTTTTTATGGACAACCCTTTAATATCAGGTAATGTATAGCTTTAATGTGTAAGGGTGGCTCCTGACTCTCTTCTAATCGCAGAGAGTCTGCCTTTGGGATAGAGGCTGCTGAGCTATTGTTCTGTCTCAACTACGGGCAACATAGCGTACACCCAACAGGTCCAATGGGATTAATATGGTCCATCAGGCGCCATGGGTGTCCGTAGTGAACGAATCCTGTGGGGTCAGTTTTTCACCTCCACTGCAGATGTGAACCAGGCCTTAGCTTTTTTCTGCATGAGCTTTTTTACAGTGCCTGGTGTAAAAATGTTCATTTTTGCTAGACAGCAGAGAGCCCAATTTTTTTCACATATAGAAAAACGTAACTAATAAATAACTTTTAATTCATAGTAATTAAAAGGGTCAACTGGTTAAAACTAAGATCCCAGCTACATGCCTGACAAAGTATCGATTGTAATATTGTGTCACCAAGAGCAACAATGTTGCAACATTATCAATAACTTGATAATTTATAAATATTATACTGAAAACCCAAATTATTTACAAAAATCTCCAAAAAAAAAAGGGTACCACTTCAAATTTTTGTAAATATTGTTTTATCTTTTCATGGGCAACACTAAAATATAATTTTGAAAAATGTAAATACTCAGTGTACATGTAAACCCATGAAAATTTTTGTTGGTTCTTAAAAATAACTCAAAACCACAATGTCAAAACCCACTGGCAACAAAGTGAGTACACTAAAAAGTGAAAATGAATTGTGCCCAATTTGCCTTTTCCCTCCGGGGGCCCATGCTCTCTTTTTGTTCAAGGGTTGGGGAATAGGGATCGGTTGTTAAATTTTGGTTTACACTTTGACTTCCCCAAAAAGGGTTTCGAAGGCAATATACATCTCATGCCAAAATAAGTCTGAGGATCTGAAAAAACTTGTTGCCTACATAAAGAGGCTAAGTTTTTTAAAAGATTTCCCCAACCCTTTAAAAATGATCTGCGCACGGGGGCCCAAAAGACCATACAGCAGTTTAAAAAGACAGGATCCACTCAGAACAGGTCTTGCCATGGTCGACCAAAGAAATTTAGTCCACGTCCTCAGCGTCATATCCAGAGATTGTCTTATCAAAATAGATGTAGAAGTTCTGCCAGCATTGCTGCACAGGTTAAAGTGGTGGGGGATCAGCCTTTCATTGGTCAGACCATACATTGCACCTGGCATCAAATTGGTCTGCATGGCTGTCATCCCAGAAGGAAGACCCTTCTCAAAGTGATACACAAGAAAGCCCACAAACAGTTTAGTGAAGACAAGCAGACTAAGGACATGGATTCCTGGAACCAGGTCCTGTGGTCTGATGAGACCAAGATAAACTTATTTGGTTCAGATAGTGTCAAGCGTCTGTGGCGGAAACCAGGGGAGGAGTACAAACACCTGTGTGTCTTGCCTCAAGTCAAGCATGGTGATGGGAGTGTCATGAGTTAGGGCTGCATGAGTGCTACTGGCTGTGGGGAGCTACAGTTCATTGAGGTAACTATGAATGCTAACATGTACTCTGACATACTGAAGCAGAGCATTATCCCCTCCCTTCGAAAACTTGGCCGCAGGGCAGTATTCCAACATGATAACGACCCAAACACACCTCCAAAATGACCACTGCCTTGCTAAAGAATATGAAGGTAAAGGTGTTGGACTGGCCAAGTATGTCTGCAGACCTAAACCCTATTGAGCATTTGTGGGGCATCCTCAAACTGAAGATGGAGGAGTACAAGGTCTCTAACATCCACCAGCTCCATAATGTCCTAATGGAGGAGTGGAAGAGGATTCCAGTGGCTGCAACCTGTGAAGCTCTAGTGAACTCCATGCCAAGAGAGTTAAGGCAGTGCGTGAAAATAATGGTGGTCACACAAAATATTGACCCTTTGGGCACAATTTGTCCATTTTCACTTAAGGGTGTACTCAGTTTTGTTGCCAGTGGTTTAGACATTGATGGCTGTGTGTTGAGTTATTTTGAGGGCACAAACTACACTGTTATACAAGCTGTACACTGACTACTTTACATTGTATTAAAGTGTCATATCTTCAGCGTTGTCCCATGAAAAGATATAATACAATATTTACAAAAAATGTGAGGGGTCAAGTCACTTTTGTCAGATACTGTATAAAGATTTAAGATACATGGTAGGATCGATTAAAACTAGAAACCAGTTTAAAATGGCCCCTGACATGTTTCACTGTATATACAGCGTCTTCAGGGGCATCGTGACAGATATTACAATGAACATACTTTGTCAGGCACGTAGCTAATATTATGATTTTAACCATTTCATCCTTTTAGTTACTTTGAATGAAAAGGTATGTATCAGTTACTTTTTTTTGTATCAGTTTTTTTTGTGAAAAAATCGGGCTCTCTGTTTGCCCTTTGGGAAAAATGGTGAATTATTAATAAAATTATTATCATTTCACATATAGGGTCCTTTTTGGCTTTTTTGGATTTCAAATCACTAGCACAAGCTTTGAGCACTCAACATGGAACCAGGAGAGAATGCTGGGAGATTGCAGCTCAGAAGCAATGCATTGCTGTAAATGAAGCTCTAAACTATAATACAAGCTATTACTGGATAGCAAAGTCGTTTGATGTGCAAAAGTAAAGCTATGCTTGTAAGCTTGTAACTATTATAGACACACATTGAATTATATGTTAAAACAATTCAAATTAACAGCTATTGATGTCTGAAACATACAGTCTAATGTCAAATTTTTTTTCGAAGGTCTACAACGTGCTAGTGCAAGGGCTCCATCCCCATACAGAAGAGATTTTGAAGCCAAGTTAAGAAACTTTTACAGAAAACTGGAAGCAAAGGGATATGGGCAAGGCCCGGGGAAAATTAAGTAGGTGGTTTTTTTTATGTTACATTCTTTAAAATGAGTTCATTAACTGGCCAAAATAATTCATTTTTTATAATGCAAATTATTGTACAATATCGGATTAGTTGTAAGTTATGAAATAACCTATATTATCACGGAAAAGCATATCACTTCCATAAGAGAACCTGTTGTAAGATGTCCGACAATTTATTGCTGACATACTGTGATATCCAAAGTCAAGTCACAATATTCTGACTACCTGGCAATATACAGAGTAATCGCCCTATGCAGAGTGGACCGCAGCTAGACGGGTTGTGAGTGACTCAATAAGGTCCTTTTAGGTTGTCACAGGTATCTTGAGCAATACTGACTGCAGTGTATCCCACAGCTGCAGGAGAGTTCATGGGGGAGGATCCATAGAGCAAACGTGACAATCGAGATGGTCCTACAGAGGCTTATTTGGGTTCAACTGTGGAGAAGTTATAGAGTCAGGGTAGTACCTGTAAACCTTGCAAAAGTTGATTCATAGCAATGTACAAAAAAAATCACAGAAAAATTATAATTTACTTAAAAGCACAGACAGACACAAAGCCATGCTTACAGATCAATGGCTGGACACAGAGCTATTCCCAGCAAGAGGCAATATAAGCCCTAGTACTACATGAGAGAAATTTAAAAAGAGCAACTCACTAGTGAACAATTGCTCACACACCTATCTATTAATGGATGGGTGTGTGAGCAATTGTTCACTTGTGAGCTGCACCTGTTAAATTACTCTCATGTAATACAGGGCTTATATTGCCTCTTGCTGGGAATAGTTCTATGTCCAGCCATTGAGCTGTAACTATGGTTTTGTGTCTGTGTTTTTAAGTAAAGATGGATTCATACCCAAATCGGTTGAGAGTGCCTTCCACATGGGTGAGTGGACCTAGAGAATTCCATGAAAACATTCCCCAGACCACTCTCACCACCAGCTTGTGTTCTTCCAGTAATGATTGAAGGGTCTTTGTTCCCTTATGTTTCTCACCTGACACGCCAACAGCCATCTGTTCAATAAAGCAGAAACTGTGACACGTTAGAGAAGTTAACCCTTTGACAATTAGCAAAGGTCCAATTCCAATATTGCTGTGAATACTTAAGCCTTTTTTGCTGATGGAGCTTCATTAGCAGAGGTGCAGTGAGTATCTTTTTGCTTTGGAGCCCCATATACAGTAGGGTTCACTGAACTGCTTCAGACACACGTTTGGTAGCCCTTGGTTCATTTTGGCAGCGATCTGCTCCACTGTAGCATATTGGTCCACCCTTCATTACCGATGTTCACCTCTCATCAATGGCATGGGGTGTTCCACAGTGGTGCCATTTGTCCACTCAGGATACGCTTTCACTACAGTAACACGCCAACCGTTCACAAACTATGCAGTTTCAGAATTACTACCCACCTCGACAGCCAATAATCATCCCTTTTTCAACTCTGCTAAATCGCCCCTTTCGGTGCATTGCATGGTGCAATGTATTGCACCTTAAAGAGATTTTCTCTCTAGCTTTCAACATGAAGGGACTGTTAATTGAAGACTTTTTATAAATATATTGCTTTCTTGATTTTACTTCAATCATGAGAGAACCATAACTGATTAGATGAGAGAGCAGAGAGCAGGGAATGACATCACACCATAGACAGACAGCTCAGTCCAGAGAAAACTATTTATCTCTGACAAGATTATCTTATGTGTACAGATAAGCCATTGCATTCAGTACTCATAGCACCTGTAGCTTTTGTTCAATGAAGATGAGCTCTCCCGTCAGGGTAACGGCTCAGCTGGAACCTGAATATGCTAATCACTGTTATAGAACCACCCACAGCCTGAGGAGATAGAAGAGTGTAAACTGCTTGTGACTCACAGCCTAGCGAGAAAACCCTTTAAGCCATTTCCTTTGGCTTTGAAGCCACACTCTTTTCGTGAAACCATGCCCTTTTGTTGGACACTGCAGAAATGTGTAACAAACTATCTAAAATACATGAGAAATGTGTTGGAAATCATGTACACCAGTATTTTGGTGCACAATAGCCATAAAAAATGTTCCCTAGTGTTCTATAATGAGTGCTTTTAAAATCAACAGAGCCACCCCTGTTTTTCACTGCAGCAGCAGGAAGGTACTGAGTAATGATCACTACAGTTCCCAGATAGGTATTACTTTACATGTTTTGTGTAGGTAGACTAATTTACTTACTTACTTAAAGAGTTTGACCTATGCTGGAAGTCCATAAAAACATAATCTTTATTGTTCAAACTAAAATCATCCAAAGAAACATGATACAAAGACCAACAAATTCAAATCGTGCAACACAAGAGGCTTCACGGAAATTATGGCTAGTGCATTTTTGACCCATTGAGTTCTTAAAGTGGTATTCCCTCCATACACACGGCATATCAATCGGATGTGCCATCAATGTGTGATAGATTAAGGTTCTACCTCTGAGACCCATAGCTATTTTGAAAATATGCCCCAAAACCTTTCTGATTTGAACAGAGAGGTGGTCAGAACTCTCTTATTGACTCAAATAGTAGTTGCGAGTACAGTTGAACACGATACTCTCATTGAAATCAGTAGAACAGTTCTGACTACCTCTCTGTTTGAACAGAGAGGTTTCAGTGCTTGTTCCCGAAATAGGCGTAGGTACCAGAGCTGGGACCAGTACATATCACACCTTGATAGTATATCCTATTAACTTGCCATCAATGTGTATGGTGGAAAACCCCCTTTAATCTTGCCCTCTGCTGTGTACAGAAGCCCTAAAGTGTAACTCACTTCTAAATAGCATATCATTAGCTCACCCTTGTTAGCTGTGGCTATCATTAAAGACTCAGTGGTTCACGAACACATCAGAGTCTTTGTGAAGCTTCTCGTGTTGTACCACTTGGACTTGTTGGTCTTTGCATCATGGCTTTTTGATGTTTTTCATTTGAACAATAATGATTACGTTTTATGGACTTCCAGTGCTGGTCAAACTCCTTGAAAATATCTCACATTGAGACAAAAATGGATGGTTCATTATTGGACATGTGAGCTAACTGGGGTAAACTTACTACATGCTGTTCAGAAGTGAGTGACACTTTAGTGGTTCTGCACATAGAAGAGGAAAATAATAGCTCTAGAATGCGGCCAGGGGTGAGACAAGCTCCCTTGGTGACAAAGCCAAAGGTAAGCAACCCCAACTGCCACCACTCACTCTCTTCCATCAGGAAAGAAATAATAGTTTACTTATACAGCCATTTTTCACACCAATGAGCAAGGGAATCTTGATATTGCTTCCTGACCCCCAGTACCTACAACATGATCAGCTAATTTGATATAGTGTTTGATTTTCTGTTCATATTAATGTAAAGATGAATCTTTTGAATTTTTTTACCCATACATTACCGCTCCCCCCCCCCCAAAAGCATATCTCATCATTGACTACAGCATGTATATGCCACATTGCTTTGTTTCCATAAAAACAGGTAAAGTATGTGCACAAAATAGTCTATGGGCCTATATTACAGGTGTATAACACAAAAGTCCATAGTATGGCAGGCTGGATATGCACTTTTAGGGGTACTCTTATAACTTAAAGGGGTTGTCTCACTACAAAGAACAGCTTTCAAAATGTAGAGGAAACTAAGTGAAGACGTTTTCCAAATATATTGCTTTGTTCATCTTTTTTTGTTAAGGAGCTACAAATGATTTTATCACCTTCTGAGGGCTTTCAGGTTTCCCAAGTGACCAACCTGTGTAGTTCTCCCCCCTTGCTGTTTGTTCTATCTGATAGCAGTGAGTGAAGTCATCACATAGGTCAGGGCCAGCAGTGAGAGCTTGTGTGTTATCTGATCTTTCAGACAAAAGACAGTAATTACTCTACTGTTTACATTAGCTCAGCAGCTTCTCCTATCCTGGAGGAATGTAATTTATCTAATCTAGACTAATACACATAATAAACAGAGAAGTCTGAATACATGGAGTTCATATGTTAATTACAGACAGTTTGACCAGGAAGTGACAGAGCAAAGCAGCATTATTTCATACATGCATCCTACGAAACTTTGAGATGAGCAACCCCTTTAACTTCCTGGTTGCCACTGGCTTCCAAATGACGGAGACATGGGTGCTTGCACCCTTCCCATTTCTAAGGGGAATTCTGAATATGGCCAAACACACATGCTTAGCTGTATTTGGAACTCCCATAGAAGAGAACCATGACATCCACACAAGCACTGCCACCTCTCCACCTACTGGAGCCGGCTGTAACCACAAAATGAAGAGATGGAAATACTCCTTTAAACAATTTTCTCTCCACTTTTCACTAGAATTGCTTTTTTTTATGTAAGGCAACCAGTAAAGTGAATAATTCAGTGTTCTGTAGGCCTACTCCTTGTCTGACTGTCATAGAATTGACATTCAACAGTTTAAACCTCATGCCATCGAGTAAACGATATTGTGCTGATTAACCGTGAACTGGTCTAATTTTAAGAGAAGTATTTGTTCTCTTACGTCGGCCTTTGGCAACCCTGACTCCTTTAAATCAAACAACTGAGGTTAAAGTCATATTCACTGAGCTTTTATCAAGCTGCGCTCACTACAGTAATTCTCCCAGTAACTCTGGAAAACTATTTAAATGAGTCCCTAAAGCACAATTATTTTTATGACTAAGTCAGAGAAATTTGACTGAACTGATCCTCAGGAGTCCTTGCCAGATATAAATATTTCAACCTTGTTATTGTGAAGCAACTTGTAAAGATTCATGCACTGTGGAAAGACTTTACTTAACACAGTAAGGTCTTTGTGTGCTGGCCTGCCATTCATTATTATGGGGGACCATATTTAAGTGCACGTCAGCAGCATCTCATCTTGCGGTAAATGTATACAACTGTTTAGTAGCACAAGAGGCTCTTGTGTTTGGAACTGAATGTGTATTTTAGGTAGTGAGGTTGCCTTTTATTCATCTAGTGTATGTATGTTGTTATGATATTATCCATAATTGACCCATTTTACAAGCCTAGAAGGAGTTGTCCATGTTGGTCAAATTACCTTTTTGTTAGGAACAAGCTGATCACAGGGTGCCCCCTGTTGAATTCCCAGCAATCAGCTGTAATCTTTGGGGAAGTCCCCCAGTGCCACCACAGGAGATGTAAAGTATTACAGTTACTATTGAAATCAATGGTCTTCCCCACAACATTAGGTTTCACTCTCCATCTCATTGGAGCCTCAGCTTTTATCACTGGCAGAGCGCAAGTAAGATTTGGATGTGCAGAATTTATTAAAAAGTTAACCAACATTTTACATGAAACTAAAGATTGTCAATCAATTGCTTGTGTAGACCTCTCTATAGTCTATGACAACTTTTACTTACCACTTGCTATTACTACGATTTCTTTTTTTTCCTTCAACCACAACTGCTGGTTCTTTCCAGTGATCATGATGCCACTGAACAGTATCCAAAGATAGTATAATCGTTATAAAGAATAATTATATCATTTTTATACATTTTGCTACATTTTGAGTGACCATAAAGAAGAAACTTAAAAAGTTAGTCTCTGCACTTGACCCCTGCAATTACCTTTTAGTCATTTAAGAACAAATATACAGGGGGATTCAAAAAGGATGGTACAAAATGATAGCCTATGTATTCATAATTGAGAGAACATAACACGAATTTATTAACATGAATAGCACAAGTTGTATCTATACACTAGAAATGTTCAAAGAGATTTCCATTGATGACACGGCAGATGTAGTGCTGGCAGTTCAGTTCTGTCCAGACACATGCCAGCATGTCCGCGGTTATGGTCTCCACACTGTTTGATGTGTTGTCTCAGGTCATCTAGATCCTGTGGCTAATGGAGGTAGGAAGGTTGGATACACTGAGTCTTTGATGTAGCCCCACAGAACTAAGTTGCAGAGTACTTGATCTGTCGATTATTGAGGCCAACACAACATTGGTGTAGTGTTAATTTAAGCATGGCCAATCCACTATTCCAGTTTTAATCAGGTTCCGGTGAACAACCAAATGGAAATGTGGAGGTGCACTATCTTGTTGATGGACTACATCCGGCAGATCTTCATCTATCTGTGGCATAAGCCATTCCTTAAACATGTCCAGGTGAAACTGACCAATGACAGTATCTTCTGCAAAAAATAAGGAGCTGTAGACTTTGGCCCTGTTTACTGCACAGTATACATTTAGCTCGGGTGCCTCCCTCGTGTGCTTCTACATGGCTTGAATCCTGGTCACTGTCTCTTCTAAAGTCTTTGGGCAACCTGACCTTTCCCGTCACATGAACACCGAGTTGTTTTGAATTGTTTCACTAAACACAAAATGCAGTTTCTATGCGGAGCCCATTTACTAAATTTATTCTAAAAGTTTTGCTGTCCTGTAACCACAGACCCCGTTGTTTTTCTTGCTTTGATGTCACCATCGTATGTTAGTACATTTTACACATGGATCTTGAAAATTAAAGCTGTGCTGTGTTTGCTTTCGGCAATTAGACAGTTTTCCTGTGCTTTTCATCTGGGCCATTACCACGATTTACCTTAAAGGGGTTTTTCCAAAAACGAAGATCATGTTCAAAAATGTAGGACCAAAAATCAAAGGATGCACGCCTTTGGTTACCATTAGCAAAGGCTTGGTTTTAGAAAATGGCGGATTACTTGTTTAGAAAACGGAGTTTGTTACAGGTCGGGAAGCATTCTGTCTTCCGGGGTTGCAGACGAGAACGCGCGTCAAAATAAAAAGGCAGTGAAGAGTCAGGAATTGCACACGACACAGAGGGAACAGAAAATGGGACCTTTGGGGGGGGTGTATTGGCCGACACCAGGGGAAAAGAGGGGGTAGTGGAGGAGGACGGGAGGGATATGAGTTTTTGGCAGCGACACAGGGGGAGGGGCAGTAAAGGGGGACCTGCAGGGGGGGGGTGTTTTTGGCAGGGAGCCACGGGGGAGAGGCAGTGAAGGGGAAAGGGCGGGGGGGGGGGTTTTTGCAGGGGGACCCAGGGAGGAAAAGGCAGTGAAGAGGAGGGGGGGGGGGGTGTATTGGCAGGGGAGCCCACGGAGGAGAGGCAGTGAAGAGGACGGGCAGGGGGGGGTGTATTGGCAGGGGGACCCCTGGAGGAGAGGCAGCTGCCAACACCCCCCACCGATGCCTGTGGTTGATAATACAAAACTCCCTTGGCTGCCAATAAAAACTTTCCCTGCCTGTCCTTTTCACTGCCTCTCCACGGGTCCCCCTGCCAATACACACCCCTCCCCTGCCCCTCCTCTGCACTGCCTCTCCTCCATGGGTCCCCCTGCCAAATTCACAAAACCCCGCAGGCCCTATTTACGCCTCTCCTCTTTGGCACGAAAATACACACATCCTTTGTGCATTCCCAGGACCTCTTCACCCTTTCATTTCATGCCGTTCTAGTCTGTACCTGGGGGGACAGAATCTTCCCCGACCTGTAAACAAAACTCCGTTGCAAAGCCAAGAACCAGCCCGTTCTTAAACCAAACACTTTGCAAATGGTAACCCAAGGGGTACATCCTTATTTTTTTGGGTCCCTCATTTTCAACTATGACCCCTCTAGTGAGACAACCCCTTTAAGGTTGTCTGTTCTGTGCCTGCTACTGCATTTTCTTTTTTATTTTTACAAAAGTACAAAGCATTAAAGCTATACATAGCTAAATATTTAAGGGACCTCAACCCGTCCATTTGGCTAACTGGCCATTACTAGGGGCCCTTTTCCTTGGAGTAGGTATTAATGGAATATGCTAATCAAATTAGGCATGGAACAGACATAAAATCTTAGGTTACTATCGTTGTGAAGGCTAGATTGCTCAATAAATACATTTAAACCAGAAATTTACATACCTATATAAAAGACACATATATTTTTTTCTCCTATCTGCAGAAAAACAGAATAAAATTACCCTTTTAGGTCAATTTGGAACCAAAAAATTTTTTAATTTTTTCCCAATGCCAGAATAAAAGAGAAATTTAAAAGGGATTTTTATTACTTTCTCCCCAACAAAATTACATACACTAGATTTTCTATACCTTTAAACAAATGGGAACAGCCCTATATGAGTCATGTCTTTGGAAAATTCAGATTTTTTGGCAACATCTGAGTTGGGGAACAAACCTTTGGGATGTATTTTTTTGCACACCAAACACCTTCTGGGTGTAAAAACATGGGAAAGTCTAAAGAAATCACCAAGATATAGGAAGAGAAATTTCGGGTTCACAGTCTGGATCATCCTTGGGTGCAATTTTTAGATACCTGAAGTTATCTGTACAAAAAATTATATGCAATAATACAAAAATGGAATGTCCAGCCTCATACCACCAGGAAGGGAAAAGGGTTCTTTCTCAGAATGAACCTGCTTTGGTCCGACATGTTCAAATCAACCCAAGAAAAAAGCAAAAACTTTTTTAAGATCTGGCAAAAAGCTGGAAAAAATTGTCATTACCACAGCGAAACGAGTACGTACAACATGGGCTAAAACCACTTGGGCCAGGAAGAAGCCACTACTCCAAAGAAAATATAAAAACCAATTAAAAGTTTGCAAATGCACACAGTAACAAAGACCTACATTTTTAGAGACATGTCCCGTGGTCTACAAACTAAAAATTTAACTGTTTTTGGCCCTAATACCATTTTAGTTTGGAGGAAAAAGGGGGGAAGCTTGGGAACCTAAGAACACCATCCCAAATGTAAACACAGGGGTGGCAGTGCAACAAAATAGATGGCATCATGAGGAAAGAAGATTAGCGGCAATACTGAAGAAAACTCAAAACATCAGCCGGGAAATTAAAGCTGGGCGGGAAAAGGGTCTTCAAAATGGGGCAATTGACCAAACAGCTGCAACTGGTTACAAAGGGGGTTAAGGATAACCAAGTCAATGTTTTGGAGTGGCATCACAAAGCCCCCATCACAATCCTTTATGGGAAAGCTGAAAAGGCAGATGCGAGCAAAGGGGACCTAAAACATGGGTCAGTTTTCAACCATTCTGTCAGGGGGAAAAAGGGGGCCCAAATTTTTTGCAAATATCTGAAAGCTTGGGCAAAGGTATTTAAAATGTTTTTACCAAAAACAACAGTTTAAGGGCAATGCTACCCCAAATACTATGAAAAGGTGTAAACTTTGACTTTGCAGAAAGTAATAAAAATGCCTTAAAAAAGATTCTCTTTAGTGTTGAGCATTTTCTTGGGGTATCGACATCGGGCATGTCGATAGCCCCACCCTCGATAATTTTTTTTGATATGACAGTCTTAGAGCTGACCATTAAACTATGGGAGAGCAACAACACCCTTCATTCTTTCACCCAAAAAGGGTGGAGAAGCTGGAATTAACAGCCACAACAGTCAAATGGATACCTCACATCTTAAGCACAAAACTTAGGCTAAAAAGCCACAAAAAAAATCACACCCATTCACTATCCCTGTCTTGTACCACACAAGACCCTTAAACCTGCATCACCCCAAATTAAAAAGGCCCGAAGGCAGTATTATTTAAAACCATCATTTTACTTGAACTGGACATTGAATATCCCGTCCTGGAAGCAGCATAGCCCCAAAACCTGCATGCCCCCACATTAAAAGTGCCGGAAAAAGGATTTTCAACCCCTATTTTAGTTTTTACTGACATTGACTTCCTGTCCTACCCGCAAAGCCCCCAACCCCATGACCCCAGATTAAAAATGCCGGAAAAAAGGGTTTTTTCAACACCATTTTAGTTGAACTGGACACTAACTATCTGTCCTTTCCCAAATGCCATTAAACCTGTCTGACCCACAATTAAAAAGTGCCGGGAAATAGGAGTCTTTCAACCACCATTTTATTGAACTTTGGACATTACTATCCCTTCCCGGGCCACAGCTGAGCCCCAAACCTTTATGACCCCAGATTTAAAAATGCCAAAAAAAGGAGTCTTTCAACCCCCATTTTTTTTTAACTTGACATTGACTATACACTTTCCTGGACCTGTGCAGTATCTGACCATTTGAAACCTGTTCTGATCATGACTGAGCACCCCAGATTAAAAATGCCGGGAAAAATGAGAGTCTTTGAACCACCATTTTAAGTTGAACTGACAATAACTAATTTCAGTCCTGTACCGGCAGAATGACCATTAAACCTGTCTGACCCACAGATTTAAAAAGTGCCAGGAAGATAGGAGACTTCAACCACCCATTTGTTATTTGAACTGGACCTTGACAACCCTGTCCTTGTACCACAGCATGAACCCTTAAAAACCTGATGCGATACACACACATCAGATTAAAAAAGTGGCCAGTAAAAAGGAGTCTTTCAACCACATTTGTTTAGTTGAACTGGACATTGACTAAACCTGGCCTGGACCGCAGTATGACCATTAAACTGTCCTGAACCCCAAGATAAAAAGGTGCCCGTAAAGACACGATGGACATGTCTTAAAAAAACCTCACATTATAAGATTGAACTGGACATATACTGTCCCTGTCAGGGCCACAAGTATGACCATTTAATACCTGGTCTGACCCCAGATTAAAAAGTGGCCGTGAAAACAGATTCTATTCACGCCCATATATTTTGAACGTGAGAAATTGACAATACCTTTCTAGATGCCATCAGCATGACCCAGGGGCCGGAGATATCAGTAGTGAGCGAGTGAGATCCCAGGCTTGCCATTCCGTCATCTATTAACACGAAGTTAAAATGGGCCTTCCTGCTAGAACTTCGAGCAGTAAAAAAAAAACAACGAAAACTTAACTGTCGTGCCTAAGCAGAGTGCGGGAAGCTGAAGTGTGAAAGCTCCAGCCCTCCTTCAGTAAATCAGTCAAGACCTGGGTATCGCTTGGCTCCCTGAATTCCCCTACCGTATGTAGTGAGCGGACCAATTGAGCTTCACTTGAGAAATACTGTGGTGGTTAACGCTCCTGTACACCCCAGTGTGATACCCTTTTTTCTTGTGGCATTCTTTTCTCATTATTACCTCAACGTGCTGTGTGGAAATGATTCTCTGTACTTTGTTCTCGCTGTCCGTGCTCCATACTTCCATTTCCTCTGAATAACCTACATCTGTCAAGTTTTTCCTGTACCTTGGCCGTGACTGTTACAATTCAGAGGGAATTTTTTTACCACGCTATTTGTACATTGCAAGTTTTTTAGTAGTTTAATTCTTAGAAAACTGACATATTAATAAAATAGGCATGGGAAAAACCCCCCATGGTCTTTGAGTGTTCTCTTATTTAATTGTATTAAAAATGGTGGTTGCTCTCAATTACAGGTGATTGATAGAGCTCATGTTAAAGAATCTTTGCAATAAACAATTCATTTGCAATGTTGTCATTAACAGTGTCCTACTATTTATTCCTGTTTCTGACAGCATCCATTTCACACCCTTGAGAGCCACTCTTGACAATTTGAAGAACAAAGTATCTGTTTAGCAACAAAAAAAAAATTTTATAAATAGGACCTGTAGTATAGATGCTTTCAAAGCAAAATGCCCCAAAAATTCAAAGCATGACCTATGGAGCCACTTGTGGACATTTGTGAAGAACAAAATGCGCTGGTAGAAACATAACAATTTATTTATTAATAATATGGACCTGTGAGTATAGCTTGTGCCATATCAAAGCAAAATGCCCCCAAAAAATCAAAAGCATGGACCTTGAGCCACTTTGGAACAAACTTGTGAAGAACGAATGTCTGTTAGAAAACAACAATTTTTTTATAATAGGACCTGTAGTATTGAGAGCTGCATTTCAAGAGCAGCATGACCTCAAAAATTATAAAAAATGACATTACTCTAGCTCACTGTATAATGAATTGTAGAGGGAGAACATGCCACTTAGAAGCCCCATTTCGTTTCCAAGGACCATGAATATTGCTGTACTCACACGGCTACATTGACCTCAATAATAATATATAAATATGACTCTATCAGCCGAACAATTATAAAATTTTGAGGGGAGAAATGACCACTTAAAATCCACATTTCTGTTCCAAAGGACCATGATTATTGCTGTATCTCTCACTGCTACATGACCCCAAAAAATTATAAAGAAATATGACTTCTCAGCCGACTAAAAAAAATTGGTGGAGTGTGAGAAATGCCACTTAACTAATCCTACATTTCTGTTTCCAAAGGAGAGACCAAAATTATAGCCTGTAAACCTCACACTAACACTTGAACCTACAAAAAAACACCATTGACAATGCGAAAACGTTGTTCTTAAGATATAAGTGAGTAAATGGAATAGCAAACTTGTATTGTCAATTGGGAAAAACCTTGTCTGTCATTTATATTATGTAACATTCTCCATCATAACCCATCAAAAACCAGCAAAAATGAGAGTTTGTTGGAAAATAGAGAATAAAAATTGCAGTTAAGTAAATGATCATAGTTTAAAAAAACATTTTTCAAGAGGACCATTATCTGTTTTGAGTGCGAAGAGTATCAGAGTGTTGAAGTACCGACAACTAATCGTTGACCAGCCGCAATTGTGGGGTGCCACGAACATCATCAGAGATCCATGGCCTATATTCAACTATGGATGAAAGTCAAACGATCCACCATTAACTGTGAAAGTCCGATGTGCGTTATGTCTGAAATAGACTCCTACCAACTCGTCTGAAGGGTCCGTACATCAGTATATGACGCTTGGCAGTCTGGGCAGGACAACACCTCTATATGGCGTGTACAGAGTCAGACTCTGGGCCATTCGTCCCATATTGGAATACGCCAGAAGTCTATTGGTTCCTGAACACATACAAAAACATCGTGTGTTGAGACGTCCAGATAGACGTAGCACATGACATCAATTAAGCTGATCTCAGATTGTTGGATTTTAGCGCCTGTGCTGCATTTCAATGCGTTGGTGAGGTAGTAAACAATGATTGCCAGAGGTCACCCCTATAGGCCTATCTGCAACGTCTGCCTGCTGCTGCCGTCTAACGCCGAACATTGTGCACTCTACTGCTTGTCACGACAACGCTTGAATTTGTTCATCAACCTGATGACACTTTGGCGGGAACGTGAAGCAGTACCGCAAAGATTGTCTCCAGTTGATCACATCAGCAATTGTCTTTCCATTTCCTGTGCAGTTTTACTCTCTATTGGTTGGTGTGAGAAGGGAAAGGCCTTGAGTTATGTTTTAGTACCGGGATCCAGGAGGGTGGCCGACCCAGTAACTGAGACTGTTGTTCATATATGAATAGTGTCCTTAAATGCGAGGATCATGTTGGATGAATTATGGAGCATTCCAAGCACTCCATGTGAGAGTGATGGTAGAACCCTTGATTTCTCCAAGCCCTGGAGTCGAGGCACTAGCAAACTGATCATCCTCAATCATCCCTTCCTCCGCCTCAAATTCGTGCTAGGAACTCTCTGCGTTTCCAAGGCAGGGAACGTGCTCGAGTACATCGGTGTCTATGAAAATTAACCCTCCTCCCTCCAGCGCCTGCCCATTCCGGCACAGCTTCAACAAATTATGGCCTGACTTCCTGAGATGATGCACCCTGAGATGCTTGATGCCCATACCTTGCACTAGCTCTGTTGAACAAACACTCAACTCAGCCTGCCTGTATGAAGACTTTCGATGTAAATTGCGTGAAACTGTCGGCCTTTTTGAATTGTACGGAGAGAAAGGCTTCCGTGTCCGCTACACTAATTGGTCCGTCTCCTAACCGTCCTTCCTACGCTTGGGCGTGACCCTGTATGTTTCATGAGAGTTCCAATACGATCGCGTCCAGAATCTAAGATCACCACATGCACATGCTTGACAAGGGCATTGTCCGCGACTGATCATTTTGTGGCTACTTTCAAACGGCAAGGATTGGTCGCAGAGCTCTTTCAATTGCAACACCTGCCATCCACTCTCGTGGCTCAAACACAGCCGAGTTCGCGCCCCGGCGGCTTGTGTCAGGTTCCGTCACATTCTGCCAAGGCGCGAGCTGTTTTCAAGAGTTCATTTCGTTAACTGGACGTTATAGGAGCATTGATCCGCTTCTCTTTTTTCTTCTGCCACTAGCAATCGCTGGTAGCAATGATGGAGGTTTGGAATTCCAGCGTGGTTGCCCACTCAACAATTGAAGAGGTTTGACGGAGTAGGCCGAGCTGGAACCTAGCAACTCAGCCAGTGCGGGACGAAGCAGGGTGCAACGTCGGAAGTGCGAACTTAGGACTTCGAGCCTTCCTCAGCAGGCAGAGATTACCAACCCGGGTAACTCTTTAGAGAAATTGCTGGACGACAAGGTTATCATGACAGTGTGCCGAGGCATGTGGAAGTGCTCCAGCTAACCGATTCTAAGGGCGTTCCAGCAGATTGTCTGCATTTTTGTATAAGGAATGGATTTTGGATTTGATGATATGAATATAGTCCCTTTAGTCAGCACCAACTCACCTTGCCTATGTCACTATAAATGGTTGCTTGGCACTCCAGACATTCCAGCGCTCTGGGGTAGGTTTTATTCTCGGTTGCGAGTATGAGTCCGTCGCACAGCTCCTGACCATGTGTGTGGACGGTCTCACAAACAGATTATTGATTTATCAAACACAGCCTGTGTTTCACTGGTCACTTGTGATGCCGACCGTTAGAGGACCATTGGGGATGAAAAGGAACCCCTGTCAACCCATCCCTTATGACTTATCGGTATTTTGTAAGAGCGTGCGCGCGAGCCTTAGAACAGCCATCCAGATCAACCCTCAGGTACATCCACGCACCCAAGCTTCACCCAGTATGATGCTGTCACAGAGATATAGCGGGCCTAAGTAGCTGTGAGCTTTCTACATAGTAGGCCATTGAGAGTTCCGGTGGTTCAGATTCTAGACATTTTCCGGCCGACAGATGCAGACAACATTCAGTCCATGTACACTCATCTTTGTACGATGACATGTGAGACTGGCCAGGCAGGGACGGACTTTTTCTTGGAAAGAAATGCCTGCTCGGTCATCTTTTATTTGTAGGCAGGCAAGGGCCATGATACATAATGCGGAACTACCAAGTCTGTGTCCACCAGAATGGAATTGTGAAGTTTTGAGCTGCGTATCATTTTCATCCATAGGCCCGAAACCTGGAGCTCATTGCCTACATGGCTCTTGTTTTGCTTATTAGGGAGTGCTTGTAGGGATGGTTTTGATTATTATTGAAGTGTTTCTTTCTGCTACCCAAACCGCTGGAAAGACAGAACAGAGCTTATGGCTGGCTAGACTGTGCCGCTGGTATGACTGAGTGCGTTGGGATCAGGTGCTATCAAACCTTGATGCGAGAAGGGTAGAAGGAGGTAGGATTGGTCTCTGGTTAGGGTTACTAGGATGGTGTCGTGTGGCGACGGTTGAGGCTGAATGGGTGAGTGCAGATACCTCTTGAACAGAACTTCTGAGTAGACATGGGGCCGCTGAGGAAAATGCTTGGGTGGTTGTCGGTAGGAGGCGTGAAGACTAGAGGTGTGACAGTAGGTTTGTAGAGTGATGGCCCGGCAGTTCGTTACCTGAGGCCTTCTTATGGCCAATGGTATGTGTCCTTCTTCCATTTCAACTCTAACGATGTCGAATTGCGCAGCGCATATGTGACTTTGGAGTACAATGAGTATATTTTTGGCGATGAGTGGTTAACCAGCACAAATGGTACTTGTATGGCTTGCTTATGAGCCTCTACTTACGATTTGTCATATTCTCTTACGGCAAAGGCGGCGATTATGGACATCAGATTCAGACTTTGGGTAGGCATATTTTCCAATGATTGAGGCTTGGTTGCCTCAAATGTAGGAAGGGCCCAGACATTTGAGACAGGTTACCAGAGGACCTTTTGTTGTAGCAACGGCGAATATAGGATCGAGGATTGTTCGGTGCTGCTTTTCAGGCGGTGAACCTTTGCTGGCGGATATCATAATCAGGTCAAGTACTATCTAGATCTTTCTCGCGATCTCAGTCTTCTGTGCGGGGAGCTTAGTGTTTGATTTATCTTCTTTAGTTTTTACTTTCTGATGTATTTGCTTCGTTTACATCTAAAATACATGTATAGGATTTCAGATATCTAAAGTGTTTTCTAGTCCATTATTGATAGGTATTGGCGGTAACCAATCCACTGTCTTTAAACTGACATGCTCATGTATTTTTTTAGTTCTTGAATTTATATAACTTAACCTTGACTGGTACCCTTTGGTATTTTTTATCTTAAAAATCTAGATATGTTGTTAGATCGATCTTCCCCAGCTCCTATTGGTCCCAGTAAAGAATGCGCTTTTTTCATGACGTATCATCAAATTCTGTCTGTTGAATTAAGACCTTCAAAGTTATGAGAGTACCGCAACATATGCTCGAGACAAATAATGTCAAAATCGTATGCATCAAACTGGACAGGGTGAGACTTTGAGCTGCCACAGGGTCGCTTCTTGGCGTTACATTTCTGCATTAAAAATTGATCCAGGAGCATGCAGTGCAACAGAAGAAATGAGGGTACTCTTTGGCAAGGCGTTTGCCGTTATATGACTCGCCTGTCGTGGGGCTCACGGGCATTTCTTATATCCTGGATTTGAACCGTCCTATCCTCATCCTGCCATTCCTATGAAAGGCATCAGTTTAAATGGGGCTTTGTCAAGTGATGCAGACATGAAATATCCATTCCTCTTTGTGCCTCTTGATCTTTTTATTTTACCATATCTGTTCCAGATACTGACTCGCCAAGACCATGTTGTTCGAGCTATAATTTAGTGTCAGATTTCAAAGTAGGTCTTCATAAAGATGGTATGGATAAATTTTTAATTGATGTATCCACAGTGTTGTTGTGGTTGGTACATGATTGAGTTATTGACATTTGGTGCATGCTACATATTGTTATGGGTGAATGGTGTGAAGTAAGTAGTGACGGTGCTATGTGCTGGGTGTAACGTAGCTATGTTAGCGAATCAGTGGGAGCGTACGACGGACAGTTTAGTGGGCCTAGTGATTTGACTTGGGAGGTATGTAGTGGTGCGTTGAAAAGCAGGTACTGCTTATGTAAGTACAATCTTTTCGTCAGGTTAAAAAACACCCATTAAGTACAGTTTTGTGGCGAATGAACTTCCAGTGATTGGTCATATTCCTACTTTGTTTTCGTGTAGGCAAGTTTGACGTAAATGGTCACACTGGATGTCTGTAGCGGACTAGGGCCCTTTGCCGCCCTTTCACTGAGGGCCGCTGCCAGACACTTTTTCTGTACGCGTCAGCCATTTGTTGTTTATTTGTTGGTAAAATTCTGGATCTGGACGGAGGATAGTCGCCTGGTGTACGTGAGTCCTGATTAGCTACGTTCTGGTGTAGGATGTAGAATTTCGATAACTAGAGGATGATTTTTTAGTTCAGTGAGACAGAGAAGAATGTTTCCGCTGGTTGGTCATTGGAATATGATGGACGTGTTATTGTCTGGGTTGGCTCACATCGAATATGCGAAAGTTCCGGCTTGACTGTGACATTATGACAACCAACGCTATTCCTCAATATGTCTTACATTTGTCTGTGAACCAGTTGTTCGTTATCGTGTATAGTGTCATTATAACATCTACCTAGATCCAAGTTCACTTACTTTAACACTAACATCTCTGCAGTTCGTAACACCTGTACTCTAGGCTCTAATTCTACCATACTAGCAACTATTTTACCTAAGCTCAGTACATACACATACCGGTCTCTAAACAAGACATGAACTATGACCTCTACCTATGTACTCTACTCGCTATCAGAACTGACCTATCTGCCTCGCAATATTGTGGTTAGTTGTTCCCCTAGAATGGTTCTCGTATCATATTATATTTTAAGACCCCCTATGTAGCTAGACTAATTACTGAATTACATCAGTGAATTCCTAGGTATAGATACTATCCCGTGATATTGTGTATGTATACCTTTCAAAAGAAATTTGGGTATTACAACAAACATTTCTAATAATAGATGTTCCAAATTGTCTTTTGTAATATTTATGACCCCGTAATGGAGAGGTATTGGGTTTCCTGAGTTGGTTTTGGATTAAATTTAGGTAGAGGGGTGTAGTGATCGGTTCCCCTTTATTTTTTGCTGACCAGACGGTACAGATAAAACACTCTTAGACGCCGCCTCTTTTATCTCGATTTATCTTTTTTGCTTTCGCTTACCACCTGAATATATGCGCCATGTTCAGCAATATACAAATTTAGATGAAGACGATATGGAAGAGAGTTTTGGTAAAGTCCTCATTGGGGTGTTTTTAAAAGACGGCAAATCACATCACACGTATTGCTCGTAGAAAAACCTCAATATCAATAAAAACAAAATTGTGCTGGATATTCAAATATAACTTGGCCTGAGGCTGTTTGTACGAGTTGGCAAAGTTAGAATCTAGTCAACAAATCTGGCCAGTCCTAATGCGCACAAAAAGTAGAGTATGAAAAACGACTTACCATATTTGGGTAATCGGTGAATAGATGTTCTTTATATTTGGAAAATACAAAGAGAAAATGTTATTTTTTTTTTTTTTGGCACCTATCAATTTCACCTAGGTTGTAACTAACAAATAAGTACAATTTGAGCTGCGGGATTATTTCATAATTTAACTGGCATATGTGTTTATGAGTTTGTCTTCTTCACACAACAATATCTGGACTTGTGTGGCAAAGAATGTTGCATTATAGAAAAAAATAAATATTATAGAACAAAATACTCGGACGTAGTCCAGTATGTAAATGTTAAGTGATGTCGGAATTCTAACATAACAATGAGTGTGTATTATTTATTTTTTGATCTTAAGAGTGTTGAGTTATATTTTAATTATTTATCTTATATTTGTTTGGCACCTAATTCGGGGGAATATATTCACGTTGTGTCCAACTGTGAGTGACATAGAAAAAAAGGAAGAGTGTGTTGCTTGTGCGGGGGGATTGATGTCAAACATTTATTGTAGCTGTTGCAAATATATGATCTACTTTTCATACAGGAAAACAAGTTGGCTATCAATCAACACATACGCTGAAAGCTTGGCCTCGCCAAAAGTGAAAAAAAAAACACGTATTCTGAAATGAATTCATTCGGGATGTGTTGTGGTGTTGTGGAATGATGTGGATTTTGGATGTTACAGCCACCCCCCTACAGAAAAAAAAAAAAATTTGCCCCACGTGCCCACGCACACCCAATAACCGATAATTATCCCTACAAACCAATGTTGAAAAAAATCCGTGTCTACGTTCGCCCATACACTGAGTCCAAGGGAGTATGCCATACGGTATATCCCAATCGAGCAGTGAGATATGCTCTCAAAGACAAACCACACGATAACAGAAATTTATTCGGAAAACATTACAATTAATTTTTTTGGGCACCAACAAGCCAGGATCAGACTATACTGAATCAAATTTAAGAACAGAGAGGATGAAATACACAACAAAGGAGAATGGGGCCAAATATGAATAATTGAACACCTATCTGAAAATGTATACTGATAATAAAAAGTGGAGTTTTGTCACCTAACAAAGATACCTGCAGTTACTAAGAAAAAGATGTGATAATCCAATAGTTTCAGCTGAGCCCTCTATATCCATGGAAATCAATAAAATAGGACGCATCTGTTAATAATAAAGCTATTGCAATGATCTACACTAAGACATTTGTGGGAACTTAATGCCAGTATCTTATAGAGCTTGTCATGGATGTTCGCGAACCGCGGGGGCCCCGTGCTCGCTCCCCCCTCCCCCCCCGGTGACTTTTACAGCAGTAGAATCTCCTTTAAACTTCTCATAACCTAACTACATTAAAAATTCATCCTTCCAATCTCTAATCTATACTAAATTGGAAGGATCACAGCGTAATAGTAGAGAGGTTTCTCTTGTTGTCAGAAATAGATTAGACAAGTTTCGCAGAAGCTGTTTGGCCACAGGCAGAACGCAGGTCCTATCCCTATGAGACACGGTCTTGATTAGACACTGAGTGCCTGAAAAGAACGCTGTACAAATGTAAACGAGGTCATGTTGATTGTTTTTCGCAGTCCAATCGCAAAACCATAACACATCCCAGTCATGACTTCGCACAAAACATCTCACCCTGCTCTAGTTTCTGTGAATCTGATTTGCTGGACGCCCAAATTACAGGAAGCGCCGAAAAACACGGACTGCGATCTTAATGAGATGATTGCACCAAGAATTTTAAACCTAAATTAATCGCAGTGATCTTAAAAAAATCCCGATCACCATAAAAACTGTGCCGATTTCACAAACTTTGTTCGTGAAAATAATTGCTCAACACTACACATTATATCTGAATTTGGCAAAATATAAATAATTTTGGTATTACTAAATGAACCGGGGGGTAAAACGGTAAGGTTTATTCTGATTATTCATGTCAGAAAAGCGAGAAAAAACCTTCAGAGTTTTCATTTTATATAGTGTATGTAAACGTCCGATTTCAATAAATAAATACGTATCTCTGTATATGAAGAAGAAATTTTTCCCATATCTTATAATAGACTTTTTTTAGTTCATATAAATACCATGTTGTCAGAATTTCTGCAGTATTTATTAGTGAATGGAATAGAGACCTTCCAATATTACACAAAGCTTATGCAACAATAAAATTAGCTTTTTGGCCATGAAATAATCAAACACTGCAGTCATTTTTCAAGAAGTTTTTTCTCTAACAATATGTAGATCACATGGTTCCTTAGGTTAGTTAGAGTCCACCCCATGGCCTTCTTCTAGCTGCTCTCCACTGGCTTAGTGAGGAGGGTCTGGACTGACTTTCCATTTTATGTGTTAAACTTACATTATAGGTATCATTAAGGTCATGAGTGAGAAGTTACTGATGAAGAATGTTCAACTCTGTAACTAGGCACGTTGTAACATGGAAAATTAGCTAGGGGGAAGTGGAAAGAGTGTATCATGGAAACAAACACATCAGAAGACATGTGTGCACATGAGAATGGTGTAGGATACACCAGCCTCATGGCTTGTGATCCAATGTCTAGTATTCTTGTCTTTGTTTTGTTATACAGTGTGCTGAAAGTGCCTTGTGCGGGCACTGGCAGCAGAACCTATATAAAGAGGTTGTATCACAACAGATGTATAGATTGTGAAAGAATCTCGTTAGGATCAGGCATCTTATTGAATATCCTTATAGACGTGGTCCTGGACCCATTCACCTATAAAACAGAGCTGCAATACGCATCTCAGTCTAACGAGATCTGGTTGGGACTTTCCTCTCCCTCTACCCATAGACATTGTTTAAACTCTGAACTCACTACCTCTGGACCTGTCCTATTAGAACATTGATGGCAAATTCAAAGCAATATGCCATCAATGTCTGTAGTGAGACAACCCCTTTAACTACAGGACTTAACTACAGGTGCTTCGGTTCCATTTGGTTTATTGGTGAAAGAGCCAGTTTCTTGGAGTTTGACAAAAATTTTGGCAACTGCATGGTGGGTATGGGTGAATGTGTTTAGGGGGCATCGGTTAACACAATTCCTCCTGTGGATTAAACATCACAGTGACTGCTTTAATTCATAAACTAGAGGTGATGTCAACTTGCCATTTCTGCTTTGGATTATCCTTAGTTTCACATCACCCTGTACCAGAAAAAAACACTATTTAGAACAAAGAGATATTAAAGATAGTGTTAGACTTCTGTCGCACAGTACACAGCTAAATTTCCCTGGATTTATTTGCTTTTTCATACTTTCTTCCCCTCCTTTCCTTCCAAGAGCGATACATTTTTTTTATTTTTCCATGGGACTAAGGCTATGTTCACACGGCTTATTTCAGAACGTATTTACATCGGATTTTGAGGCCGAACGTGACAATACCGTTCTGAAATCAGTTGAAAAATCAGGATTATGCAAATAAGTGACTACAAGATGTGTCACGTATTTGTAACTGGCGACACACACTACCGACGGATTCAGCCATACTCCAATCATTGTAGTTGTTTGTGAAACCGTCCGTAAATTAAATGCATACACATTGTTTTTTTTTTTTATTTTCCGTGCCGGATTGCCGTCGTAATGCCGTGGGCGGCAAATCCTGCCAGCGGGAAAAGACTGCGTCGTGTGTACGACGAGAGCCGTATTTTCTATTGAAATCAAGTAGAGAAATAGGCTTGAACTTATTCTGACTGGATTGCCGACGGATTGACGATCCTCAACCATGCGGCGCAAAACCGAGCGGGTTAAATAAGGGCCAGAGTGGAACTAGATAGTCCTTAAATAATTTTTCATAGAGTTGACTTTAGAAAAGTGCATATTGTCTGTATTCTGCAGGTCAGTACAATTTCTGTGATACGCAAATTTAGTAGAGTGTGCACACTTATGGAGGATTTTTCGTACTTTATGAAAACAAAATTAAACTATTTTCCTAATTTTTATTTAGCACTAACAGTGCCCTTTTTTTCTGTGACCAATAACTCTTTTGTTTTTTTTTCATCCTATACGATCCTGTTGATGATGGTGGCAATGTTTGATTTCGCAGGGTTATGAATATGTACGTTTTTACCATTTGTTACCAATTTTTGGGTACATGTTACTTTTTGATAACTTTATTATTATGCAAAATAATTATGGTGACGTTCAAAAAGGTGAATTTGGGACTCGAATGAGTGAATATATGTGTTCTTCATCTATGGTGTTCTAGCACCACAGATTAAATAATGTTATATTTTATAGATTGGACTTTTATGGATGCTGCGATACCAATGATATTTAAACTATTTTTTATTTGTAAAATAACAAAAGGGATGTTATGAATTTTTTTATCTTTTTGTAAACTTTTTTTATCTTTTACATAAACACTTAAGGCCTCATATATGAAAACTGTCTAGGTCTAAGACTTTCTTTGTTGACCATAGCAACCAGTCAGAGTTCCCATTTCAGTTTTGTTCAGAGCACTATATGAAAATGAAAGGGGATTCTGATAGTTATACTCAATGGGCAACAAAAGATAAGTCTTAGACCTAGACATGTTTTTCATAAATACCGCCTTAATCCTCTAGGGGACATCTGAATATGATGAGATTCCTTGATCGGCTTTGTAAATCAAACTAAATTGCCTCGCTGTATATAGGCTTTTCATTGATCTCCTATTACACCTTGCCATATACTAACATGGCAACTGAATGGCACCCTGCAATCACATTTTGAGTGTGCCGGTCAATACAACTGCAAGAGAGCCTTTATTGAGCTTAGCATGTTAGATCCGTGGTCCACTGTTTACCATGGCTTTGTTTCTAAATGTGTTAAAAGGCGTCTGGGGAAATGGATCACTCTCTAATTCCTGGCCACTAGTAGGTGGTTACTTGACTGTAAACTAACAGCCGAACACAGGCTGGCAATATACGTTACACCAGTGCATGTAAATTTACACTTTAAGGTGTCAAGAGGTTAACATCAAGCACCCCATTGTTATCCTGGTGAAATTCTCCACACGTTTGTGTCACTTACCTTCAAATTACTAAAAGCGCACGATCAGTAGAATCCAAGCCAGCAGAGACAGCATTTAAGATAGCCACCATTGTCTAACAGGTTTTTACCTTCTTTTCCCACTACAGCTTTATTGTTCTATAAATAGTGATAACTGGTATCGGCCAAAGAACCGGTTGTCCAATTTTGTGGCTGTTTCCTTATTGTTGAAACACCCTATTGGATGAGGGCCATCCAATTGAACAGTCCAAAGCACCAGTAAAGAGCATGACAAGTTATAAGTAAAATGATATGACAAGTTAGTTTTGTTAGAAAAATTCCATTTTATTGGTCTGCTCAGATTTTTCTGCTCTGTTAAAGATTTGACTTTACAGGACTGGGATCATTTTATAATCGGATGGACAGGTTCCCTTAAGGCCAGGTCTGTCATAAGGGGTGCTCTGGTGTGAAGATGGGAAAACTACATTATTGACAAAAGGAAAGGTTTAAGTATGCAATGTGCAGTCTTGTATTAACTACTCTGGGGACAATATGCTTTAATTCTATTTCCAGACCTTTTGTGTAATAGGCCTATATGTAAAAGATTTAGATAATCCTGTTTAATCTTCTGGTATTATCCTTTTACCATATACACTACTTGATTATTCTTTTATATTAAATGGACAAATATTTTCAAAATCAAGGTAATAGGAGTAGATAGACATGGTACAGTATGTATACACCATCAAGTCACATTATTATGACCATCAACTTGTATCTAGAGTAACCTCAGTATGCAGTACAGACAGCAGATAGACAGGCTGGGAGCGACTCAATAAGGTCCTGGTAATTTCTGGTAATTTGTCACATATGGAGCCATGCTGACTGAAATGCATCCCGCAGCTGTTGGTCAGGTGTGTGTGTGTGTGTGGGGGGGGATTCCATAGAGCGAACACAATGAACAAGGTGGTCACATAGATGCTCAATAGCTTCGTCTTGGCAATTAAGGAGCCTGGGTAGTACTTGGAAGTCTTGTCATGCTCCTCCAAGCAATGTCATGTAAGATGTTGCATTGTCTTGCTGAAAGATCTCATCCGCCCAAGGAAAGCAATCAGAGTGTATGGGTGTAGGTGATCTGCAAAGATTGAGCCTTACCTAAATCAAGTGAGAGTGCCTTTCACATGGATGAGTAGGCCTTGAGAATACCATGAAAACTATCCCAAGGCCATTAACCGTGCCACCACCAGCTCGTGTTCTTCCAGCAATGTTCGCTGGGTGTTTGTTCTCTGATGACACGTGTTTTCCTGACACGCCAACGTCCATCTTTTAGATGAAGCAGAAAACATGACTTACCGGAGAAGGCGATCCTTTGCTAATCAGTAGAGCTCCAATTCTGATACTACTGTGAACATTGAAGCCTCTTCTGATTATACAACTTTGTTAGAGAAGCAGTGATCATCTGTCTGTTTCAGAGCCCCACATGCAATAGGCTTTGTTGAACTGTTGTTTCAGACCAGAGGTGCAGAACATTTATTAGTCCAAGGGCCACATAGTCTTATTGAACCTCTCTGAGGGGTCGCTGTAAATCTTAGAGGAGTTTTTCCCGTCCGAGAACTTTATGGGTTTTTCAATTTTTTAAAACCAAAAGGCCCTTGTTCCACATAAGGGACAGGCAAATGAAAAGGGGGGATGCCCGCCCCTTTCCCAAAAGGAAGAAAGAATAAGGGTTTTAATTTCAATGAAGTTTTTTTAAGGTTCCCAAGAAGTGGCTTTTTTAAACAAGTAAAACAAAACCCAGTTAAAAACCCACAAATTTATGGCCTCCTCTTCAACTCATTTTCCGGGCCCCAAAACCCCCTATCAGACATTTTGTATGGTAGGTCTTGTGGATATGCCATGACTGAAATCTGGAGATAATACAAAATCTTTTTTATTGGATTGCTAATTTTGGTTGCTTAAATAGCATGTGTAGTCCTATAGTGCTCACCATAAAGTCCAGTATGATTGCCCCCCCATACAATCCCAAACCCCATAGACTCTCCACCATAACAATGCCTGCTATACAGTAAACAAACCTTTAAAATTGCACCTAAAAGTCCCAAACCAGACACTGCCCACCATAACAGTGCCAGCCATACAATGCCTACCATTACAGTACTAGCTGTACAGTGCCAACCATCAACCATATAGTGCCCACCTAACGGTCCCAAAACCACAATATCCCCCATAACGGGGTTCCCCGCCATACAGTGCACACCAAAAACATTAAATACAGTCCCTGGGGGCCCACTTTGTTGTAAATCCCTGTTTTATAAAATCCCTTTGGGTTACCCCCTTTTTTAAATTTCGGCAGTAAAGCTGCTCCATTTTCCTTTGTCGATCCCCCCTTTTGTGCCCTTTAAAAACCCGACATTCACCTCTAAATTTCAATTGCACGTGGTGCTAAAAAGGTTTTCCATTTGCTAAATTCACAATGGTGCCATTTTTCCATCACCTTTACATTTTTCACGACAGTACCAAAACCAAACTGTCACAAACTGGGGCATTTTACAAATACTTTTGTGTCCCGAAAGCATTATTCACCCTTTTTTGGTAACCCCGAAAAATTGCCCTTTTACCCACCCCCGCATGGGGGGGGTTAGGGTGTGAAACCCATCTTTTCCCCAAAACCTTATATAAAAAATCAAGCCGCTCACCACCCCTTGATTTTCCTAAACCCTATACTTTTAAAACATCGAAAGTAAAGTGGTCAAATAGATGACTGTAAAATTTCTAAGGGGGTAAACGGCGGGTTTTTGGGTTTGATAAACCGGGGGAAGGAGGGTTTATATTTGGAGACCGCAGGGAGGGGAGTCAAAGGGACCCCCGGTCTTCACCGGGGGCCCGCCAAAAGGGCGGGTAAGGACTTTGCTGCGGGGAACCCCCGGGGTCGCTACCCCCGGGATGGGGTTTATCCCTGAAATTTTGCCGATGTGGGGAAAACAAGGGCCCAAGGGGTTACTGGAAAGGGTGACTGGACTTTGGGGGTTTAGCCGTAAAAGGGGTTAAACAGGTCCCAGGCAGGTAACTGGCACCTACTGTGGCAGGATAACAGTAATAGATAGGCAGATTGGTGTCATGGCAGGAACAGCAGTAACGGGACTAGGTAAAGCATACAGGGGTCAGGTTCTATGAGGGATATCAACAAACTGACACTGTGGCAGGGGCAGGAAGTTCCTTAAATGCATGGAGGTCATAGGCTGGATAATTGGGACACTGTCCCTTTACATACTCGTGCACTGCTGTGTGCGCCTAGCAGAAGCCAGAGAAGATGGGTGCGAGCAGGATGCGAGCAAGTCCCAGGCAGGGGCTTTACTGTCTGTTTCATTTAATATCCTTTTCTATGGCTATTGCTTGTGTTAAAGCCTGATAAAAACATGGGAAACAAAGCTGGGAAGGGTAAAGCTGTACTGAATTTTTCTGTGATTTTTTTGGGGAAGACCAAAGTTTACTAGAAAATTTTCTCATTTTAAAAGGGGAAGCATCGGGAGTTATATTATTTCTTGGCCCCCGGGCAAAAGGGTGATAAATAAGGGACCGAAAAATGGTTTTTTTTTTTTTTTTTCCCGCAGCTTTGGGTTTTCCCATTTCCTGTTTGCAGTTTTGTGAACAGATACAGCTAGATTTTGAATAAACTGCAACACAAGCAACGGTATTACGTCTGTATCTGTCTATGTCTGTAATTTAGGTTCAAAGAAGAGTCTGGGCAAAACCGATATGCGGGGGCTGAAAAAACAAGAGCCAAATTAAACCCCTAACTTTTTTTTAAAAAAATTACATGGTTTTAGCAGGTTAAAGGCAAAAGGGAAGCCCCCCAATTTTTTGGGGACATGTTTTTTGACTAAAACCCCCAAAATGCATCAGGCAGTTTTTAAATTTTTTTTCTAGGGGAGTACCCCAAAAGGGCCCACCACTGGGAGTTGGCTGTACTGGGAAAATAAAATGAAAAAATTAAATTAAAATTTTAAGTACCTTCTGTGAAATAATAATGTATTCACTAAAAAACTTTACACCGTGAGAACATACCTTGGTTTTGGGTTCTTACAGTGTTTGACATGATTTTGATGCATAAAATGTACTTTTATATGCGCCAAAAATGCAAAATACACATTTATTTGTTTCACCTGGTTTATTTTCATTTGGGTTTCTAAATACATAGTATGTTTTTAAAAAAAAACAAATGGGCCCCTCAAGTTCATCCCCGGGTGGGGGGAAAAAAGTGGGTGAAGGGAGGGGTAGAGGGGAAATTTTTTAAAAATTTTTTTTCCCCCCAATGGAAGATTTTAAAAAAAAAACCCATAAAACAAGACCCCAAAAAGCCCCCAAAGGGAAAATTTTTTCCCTTTCCGATCCCCCAAGTTTGCTATCATACAGAACCCAGATGTTTTATATTGCTACATGAGTATTAGTATTATTTTTGTTGGAACTATTTTTGTAAGCCCCCTTTTTGGAGTTTTTTCAGACCCGGGCAGTGCCAATTTTTAAAACTTTTCCCACCCTTAAAACACCTTTTCTTCCCGGGGAAAACTTGGGGGCATTAATATTTTCAAGGATTGCTCTTTTGGCCCCCCCCAAAATTTTTTTTGGTAAAATTTTTTCTCCCTTTTGAGTCTTGGGGCAAACCCCGGATTTCCTGCACCCGGGGAATGTTATGTTGCAGGCGCAGCTTGAAACCAAAAAGGGCAGAGGGGAAAGAGAAAAATGCATTCCCGCTTTGGTGTTCTTGTTGGCAGGTCTGAAGGAGATCGAAAAATCAAATTGTGAGAAAAAAGCGACCACCGGGTTTGACGGGGGTTACGTTTTTGTGCTGACTGTAGGGGTTTGGGAGATATTTGTAAAAAAAAAGTCACTGGGTGTTGACGGGCCCTTCCCAAAAAATTTTTGGGGCCACTCTTTTTAATTCCCGCTTTTGGCTAGGACCTCTCGGTCCCCAAAAGTATAATTCTTCTTGGCTGGGAGCAAGTTCTGGAGAAAAAAAACGCAGGTGGTGTTTCTACACTTTGGTGACTTTTGAGACAGAACAGCTCCTGCCCCCACCGACGATGTGTCCACTTCAAGGAAGAAGGATTTATCAGGATCTGGACAGTGCAACAAAGATGCTAAGGCAAACAATTATTTTAGGTGGGAGAAGGTTCCTTCAGCTTCACTGATCTAAAGCCTGTTCTCAAAATTTAAACCCCCGGGCATGTGGCCCAGGGAAAGGCCCCTTGTGGATCATGGGGGAAATCTATTCCCTTTTGGGAGCCACCAACCCTTTAAAAAGCAGGGGATTCTGCGCAGCACTGGATAGAACCAACGAGGAACTCTTCGTTAAAGGAAAGAAAACATCAAAACCTATTCAAAACGAGAAAACCCGGGAGGGGTTTGGGGAAAAACCCAAAAGGGGAAAATTTCCCCAGACCCCCTTCCAGGAAAGTAAGGTCACGAAAGTCGTACCGAACAGAGAAAGGAGGGTCACAAGCATAATCAGCCATTAAGGGGAACAGTCTCCCACGAACCCTAGAAGCTGGAGTTTCCCAGACAGACCGGACAGTCTCTAAGGATGCGCTTCCCCCCCCACAGTAGAGGCAGACCTTGAGACTGCATCTGTGGGTTTCATTCTTTTTCCCAGAAAAAAGGACCCCTTTTTCCCCCCCCATAGGCTCCTCATGTAGCACTGTTGGAGGAGGTAGTGAAGATTTCTGGAATACAGGAACCAGACAAGATAATCTGCATGACCAAGGCAAGTCTCTCTGCTGGCAGACCTCCTGTTGCCTTTCTGTGAACAGCATGTTGATTCTGGTGGGGCCCGGGAAATTAAAATCTCAGAAATTGTGGGGAGGGGCCAGGACCGCCGTTTGTCCTTTAATTTTCCTGCAAGGCTGGCAAGAGAGCCTTTATTTGGGTCCAGGGAGTTTCAAGGACAGAGTGTAAAAAATGTTGGGCGAATTTCCCCCACCGGGAGTCGCCTTGGCATAAGCGGAGCAAAGATGATGCAGCAGAGGAAGTGAGCCCAGGCTCTTCATAAAAATTTGGCCCCAAGAACATTAAAAGGTTTTAAAACAATGGGGCCCCCCTTGCTTCTGGGGGGTGGTCCAGGTCAAAGTTTCTCCAGAGAATAGGTTAACAATGAATGCCACCTTGGTTTTGGGCAGGAGGGAAAATGATGCAAACCCGGACTCAAAATGGATTTGTGGTTTAGGGAAAACCCTGGGGCAGGTTTTTGGCGTTCCCATCATAACGAGGTGGCAGTGGAATTTTGGGAGGCTTGACTAGCCAAAGGCCCCCCAGAGCGGAGCTACAAAAAGGGCCCGGGGCAGTACGGCGCAGGAAAAGGGGGCTGCAAATTTTTGGAAGGGATTGGTGGGAAAAGCCTTTTTACTTTTTGATGGCGTCTGTTTTTAGGCCCCCCCCCTGTTTGTGTCAAGAAAATTGTTTTGGGGAAAAAAATTTTGGCCCTGGCTCTCATAATTTTAAAAAATACCTATAAGGAGAAAAACGAAGAGGGGGATGTATGTCACATGTGTCCCATGGGGAAAAATTTCACAAAGGGATTCCCAAGGGCCCTCAATAATAACCAATGCTGCCCCAATAAAGATATTCCCAAAGGCCACTAGACTGCAGGTTGTCAGTTTGTAATTTTTTTTCCTGGGGACTTGCACTCAATACACTGATTTGACCCCCCACTAGGATGTCAAGCCCCTTTGCGGTTCTGTCTAAAACAGCAATGATCTGGAGCATGTCGAAAAGCTGTTCCCCGAAGTAACTTCATCTTTGGGGTTTCTCCATATAGCTTTTGCATGAAGACCACCCCTTGATCCTTTTCACCCTTTAAATTTTCACCCCCAGAGGGGGGGTTTCCCTCTTTTGACTTTCATCTCACGCCCAAATCACCATTCCAATTCTTTACTGTTGTTTTTCAACTTTTTTTGCAAAACTGGCTGACATTCTTAGAAATTATTAAAGTCGAGGTTTCTTCCCTTTTCTTCGGGCCCACCATTCCAGTTTTGTGAAAATGCCGCTGCGATCTGTGATCTCACTTTTTTGAAGAAAACATCCCAAACCCCGCTCCCGTTTTTGTGCACCAAAAAGGATAGCCCGGGTGAGAGGCGACTTGTTCACTCCCATATTTTGCCTAGACGTCCACCTGTTAGCCATGGAACGGATAGATGGGCTTCATTTCGTATTTTTCCCCAATATCAGGCGCCACATTATCATTTTGGGAAATTTTTCTTGGCCAAGAGACCGATGTCGATGAGCTGGATAATGCTGATTCTCTTTTCTTGAGGAATCTCCTTCATGGATGCTCCTTGATTAGAACCAGTGACCTTTCGCTTGGGAACCAGCCTAATAAACATGAGCATTAGGGAAGTGAGAACAGGTTGTTTTTGTAGTATACAAAAAAAAAAAAGTTTTTTCAACCATAAAGAGCAAAGCAGTAAACAAGACAAGAAATCTGCAGAACAAAATATGCTATATATTTTTGAAATTTAAATTTTTTATGAAAACCCAAAAGATGTTGTCTAAAAAAGAGATAGTCTCCCCAAAGCTGAGGAGGTGGATAGGGACCGAAAGTCAGTAGTTGTTCAAAGCTTCTTCAAACTAAAAAATTTGAATTACGTTTTACAGTTTACATAGTGGTATAGTATTCATAAAATAATAGGTAATTTTGCAAACATACTGTATGGCTATATTTTCTACACATTGATCATGAGTTAATTTTGTGTTGTATTATTTTTTTTATAGAACTTTTGTACTTAAAATTTCAAAATTCTTTTACGAAACATGCTCAACACGGTGCTGTCCACTTTGTAGAAGGACATAAGGATAGGGGACCCGTTGTGCTGCAGTTTTAAACTATGTCACTGACGCATAGGGTCTGCCTTTATTTTGTATTGTGGGACCCTACCCTAAATGTAATAGGGATGCATTTCAAATAGGTGCATTTATGCAAAAGTAATTTGCTGAACAACAACATTTTTTACATTTTACATTCTTACATGGGTTCCTGGAAATGCTTTTTCCTTTTGGTCTCAGAAGAGATCCTGCATTTCTATTCTTTCTGTACTCTTGTGGTCTATTAGTATTATTTTTCATCTAATATTCATGAGCTTTTGTAATGTATTTGTATTGTTTTCATAGTAATATCACTATGTTTTTGCAGGTCATTGTTAAGTGAAGTGATTGTTGTTCTTTGCACTTTTATAGGCTTATTATACGTCGTGATCATCTTTTAGAAGGCACATTTAACCAAGTAATGGCTTACTCACGCAAAGAGCTTCAAAGAAACAAACTATACATCACATTTGTAGGGGAAGAAGGGTAAGCATATAACACAGTATGTAAAAAGGCATCATGTAAAGTACAAAGTGCAAAACGTAAACTATGCAATACATTATTTTTGTAAAATATTTATTAAATACATTTACTGTATATAGGTTTTATAAAGTATGTTACTATGTTGTTTGACTGCATGAATCTTGGTCCTTTCCAACTACGATGTTGTTAATAATATTATAATAATAATAATAATAATAATACATTGGTGCCTCAACATACACTATTAATTGGTTCTGGGACATCCATTGTGTGATGAAACCATTTTATGTTGAAACTGTTAATTGGTTCTAACTCCTGAAAATGTCACCCAACATAATGCAAAATGAAGATTTATGAAAATGGGGCCCTTACCCAGCACCAAAAGAAGTTGATTATCCTGCCACATGTGAAGAGCAATACAGGACATGCAGTACTGTAGAGAGGTGATACTAGACTGCCAATTACTGCATGCACCTCTCTAATACAGATGTCTTACAAGTAAAATGTTCGCGATAATTAGCCAGATCAGCGTCTGGGACATTGTATCTTGGAACCACGCTCAACAAACATTGTCCCTGGAAAGACCATTGTATCCAGAGAGCAGCACAATAGCTTACATTTCAATATGTACATACAGTATGTATTAACAAATGCTACCCGTACGGTTCCCAAATATATTACTCTACTAGAACCTCTTATAAAATACTTAATAATCACAAAGCCTTTTCTGCTACATAAGAACATTAGTTCATCTCTTGTGTGTTTTACAATTCTCTGCATGTAGCAGTTGACCAAATAAAATTGTCTTTACTTTAATAACAGAAAGTGTTTAGCATGCTGTGGATTTTTTCTAGACAAGAGAATATGTTTTCTTTATTCCAGGTTGGACTACAGTGGACCATCAAGAGAGTTCTTCTTCCTTCTTTCTCAAGAGCTCTTCAATCCATATTATGGCCTATTTGAGTATTCAGCAAATGACACATACACAGTGCAGATTAGCCCAATGTCTGCATTTGTGGAAAATCATCTTGAATGGTGAGAATTTTCTTATATTGATTATGGCAAATCTGTTATTTGTTTTCAGACATTCTAGAAAGGTAAACCAAACTAATCTTTAAAGGGTTGTCCAACAATTGAATATGAACTTACTCTATTTCATCACAATAAGTATAACTTTAGAATTGGAATAATCTTAAAATAATAATCATACATAGATATTACTGTTATATACTTGTTGTGGCACCCTCTTGCTGGATACTAATGCATAACAACCAGGTAGAGGCCAAAAGAGTGTCTGTTTGGCCTCCATCTAGCTGGTTTGTTTTAGTATGGGTCAAAAAAGAAGAGTGCCATAGGAGAAACTAATGTGCCTCTATAGACACGTGCATGTCAAGAATTGTTTGAAGAGAGCAGTGGTCAAGCGTGCCCACTGCTGCTCCCTTTAAAGCTTATGGGACTGAGGAAGATAGCAGAGAGCTATACTCTGTTGTAAATAATAGACGAGTATTGCACAGCTCACCAACTCCTATGCACCATATGTAAATGAGCAGCTGATTCTCAATCCATGTGGAATGCCCGGAACAAGTCCCAGGACAAGTGTAGCAATGAGAAATCCAGACAAAAGCTGTCAGTCCAGCACACCAAAATGGGGATGAAAATGGGAAAAAAATAAAAAAGGTTTATTCCATGATACTAAGCTCTGTAAAGGAATCCACACAAGAGAGGATAATGTGTTATTACAAAGGGATCTGAATAGGTTGGAGGCCTGGGCAGAGAAATGGCAGATGAGGTTTAATACAGATAAATGCAAGGTTATGCACATGGGGAGGAAAAATCCATTACATGATTACATGTTAAATTGAAAAAAGGCTGGGTAAAAGTGACATGGAGAAGGACTTGGGAATCCTGGTGACAGTAAACTTAATTGTAGCAGCCAGTGAGGCAGCAGCTGCCAAGGCAAATAGGATTGTGGGGTTTGTTAAAAGGGACATAGATGCACATGATGCGAACATTATTCTCCCATTATACAAGTCACTGGTTAGACCACACATAGAACATTGTGTACAGTTTTGGGCACCAGTGCACAGGAAAGACATTGTAGAGCTTGAACAGGTCCAAAGGCGGGCAACAAAAATAATAAATGGACTGAGTGGACTACAATACCCAGAAAGATTAGCAAGATTAGGGTTATTTGGTTTAGAGAAAAGACGGCTTTGGGGGGGACATAATAAATATGTATGAATATATTAAAGGTCAATATAGAGATCTCTCTCATGATCTATTTATACCCAGGACTGTATCCAGAACAAGGGGGCATCCTCTACGTCTTCAGGAACGAAAGTTTCTACATAAACAAAGAAAGGGATTCTTTATTGTAAGAGCAGTGAGACTGTGGAACTCTCTGCCAGAGGGACTTGTCATGGTGAATTCAATAACGGAGCTCAAAAATGGTTTAGATGCATTTCTGGAGCGTAATAATATAATAAGTTATAGTGTCTAGGATTCAGGTGAGGGGTCATTGATCCAAGGATTATTCCGATTGCCAGATTGGAGTCAGGAAGGAATTTTTTCCCTAAAATGAGGACAATTCCTGCCTCATGGGGGTTTTTTGCCTTCCTCTAGATCAACACTTTAGAAACACTGTAGCACAACAGGCTGAACTGGATGGACGTATTGTCTTTTTTTTGCCTAATAAACTATGTAACTGTGTAACTATGTTAGTTAAAAGATGCTTATAAGTGTAAATCTGGCTTGAGTTGCCAAGCCAGATTTATGCTAATGAGCATCTTTTGACTAATATGGAATATAGTATTTTTTTTTCCATTTTCTCCCCCATTTTGATGTGCTAGACTATACACTTTTGTCTGGATTGTTTACTCTATTATGTTAATCCAATAGAGTTTGAATAGAGGGACATTGGGCATGTGCAATTGTTGCTCCATTGAATCAGTTCCTGATTGTTGGTTTCCAGTGAGGAAGTACAGGGAAATTGGGTTCCCTGTCGCAGTGGCCAGTTGGGTTTCCATGCGTGGGGCCCTAGTGATCAGATATATATTTGTTATTCTGTGTTATTGTGAGAAAAGCCAAATTAATAGACATATTCATCAGAAAGGGGTATCTTTATTTAAATCAATATTTTTTATTTAAATCAATATTTTCAAATATCATAATATTTTTTTTTAGAATTTGTGGCAGTATATCTTTTCATTTCTGCAGTACTGAATAAAAATTACATACACAATGTTCCTCTTCTCTAGCTGTGATAATAAAGACTTAAAACCCATTAATGGCAGGAAAGATTAATCTCAGTTTACTGTTGGTACTGCAAGAAATGCTTATACGGATGTGGGTAGGTAAACAGTAGGTAAACAGTAGGTAATAACAGAATTATAGCTCTATTGTTCTCTGGATAGGCTTAGATAAAGATTAGACCTGATCAACAGGGCAGTGACGAGCAATACATTAAAGGATAATGGGTTAATCCCTTTTCTGCACTGGAGCTGGAAGAAGGTCTAGCTTTTGTCACATTAAACAGGTGTACTGATAACATATACCTCACTCAAACCCTTAGTGGGCCTGGAAGAGAAATGTCAAGCAAATATTACTGGTGTGCTATCAGAGCTCACAGAGGGGAAGTTAGAGAGCCACCATTAAAGGGGTTTTATCGTTTGAACTGTTCGTGCTCTTGAGATTATTCTATGAGATTGAATTTGAAATCCAGGGGCGAATCTCTCCTCTCAGGAGGTGTGTCTCTCCTGCCAGGAGGCGTGTCTCTCCTCACTGAATAACTGTGACATCATCATTCTGTCTGTGCAGTGGAAGCAGAAGGTTGTCTGGAGAGCATGTAGCCTACTGCATGCTTGTCTTGTGTCTGCAGAGCCTTCAGGCTCCACAAGCTCCTTGCTGTGCTATAACCAGTTACACATACAGCCTGAACTGATGAAACACATGTGAGGAGTGTACACTCCCCCCCCCCAACCTGCCCCGGTGATCAGGCAGGAGACTGTATTGACTGTGTTATATAGAGGAATGCCCACTGCCCTCCCCCCCCCCCTCTGCTCTGTTATCAGGCAGGAGACTAAGATTGTGTTATATGGAGAGAACAGAGGATGTAACACTGTGTTATATGAGGGATCTATGAGCTAAACAGTCAGTAATTACCCAGATAATTCATCCTAGAGCTGGGAGATGAGTATACAGCTAGCAGCCCTTGGTTTCACTATCGGTTTTAACAGCACAGAGGGGAGTAAACACAGAGTGTGCAGGCATCCAATCACAGCGCAGGGGCATGGGCTGTCCGGGGGCGTTTCCTGTCTGTGGGCTATCCCAACAGGGCTGAATGAAAATGTCAGTCACCCAATCACAGTGCAGGGGGCGTGTCTAGGGCAGGATCCGACCGGGGTGTGTCACGACTAGCCAATCACAGAAAAGGGGGCGTGTACTTATGAGCCGCAGCAGAAATAGAAAACTGATGCACAGAAAAGCTCATATCTACTAAACCAAGTGACTGAGGTAAGCAACCCAATTACAAAAGTGCTTATTTTTTTACTGTCCCTAAATTTTAGGGCATGATCTTGTAGCGATAAAAAACCCATTAAAGAGTACCTAACCCTCCACAACAAACACACAAAATATAATACTAGATGAAATTATAAGAAATTTTTTTCCTATAAATTCATTAGCAATGCAGGGGGTTTTATGCATTTAAACCCTTTCCCGACCTTAGACGATCCATACGTCCAGGTCTTTTTGGGGGTTAACCCCCCACCTTGGGACGTTTTTTTTTTTTTTTGGGGAAATTTAATTTTTTTTTTTTTTTTTTCCAAAAAAAAGGAAAAAGCCGCCAAAAACTCAAAAAAAAAAGGCAAGGGAAAAGGGTTCGCGCGATCGGCGCGGGTGTCAGCTGTATATTACAGCTGACATCCCCCCACGTGGGCCCAACCCCGGACCCGGGGCCGGGGGGGGGGGGGGGTTTAACCCCTTAATTATCGCGACGAGCGGGTCGCAATAACTGGGGTAAAACCCCAGGGGGAGATCGTTTCCTCCTGGTCTCTGTGGCCCGGCAGCAGCGCAGGAATTGCAATCCGTGCGGCCCCTTTGCCCCCTTTACGGGGAAAACCAACGGAAGGCAATTTTTCCCTTTCCCCGGGTTGTCTGTGACGTAACGACGCCCCCCCCCCGTGCCCTGTGGGCATGTCCCTGCATCGTGACTGACATTTTAACCAAAGGAACCAGTCATAGCAACAAGCTATGCACTTTTTCCCTTTTGAATGAAGATCTAAAAAATCCCCCTCTTTCCAAACCCCCAAAGGGGAAAAAAGTAAAAATTAAAAATGTAAAAAATAAAAAAAAAGAAAAAAAAAAGTAAAAAAACAAGTAAAACAAAACAACACGAAAAAAAAAATTAAAAATACGTAAACCCCCCTTTTTCCCCCTTTTTACAAACGCCAACGCCCCAAAAAAATAAAAAATAAAAAAAGTTCCCCATTTTTGGTATGCCGCGTGCGTAACGCCCTGCCTATAAATCTGCCCATTTTAAATTTAAACCCCCGTACGGTGAACGGCGTAAAAAAAAAAAAAAAAAAATAAACAAAATTTAAAGATTATTGTTCATCCCCGCACCCAAAATAAAAGGGAAATAAAAAAGCGATCAAAAAACCCCAGAAACCCAAATTTTGTCCCTTTTTAAAAACGTCATTCATCCCGCAAAAAAAATTCCTTATACAGCTTTTGTATATGGAAAAAAAAAAAATTATACTCCAAAAGATAGCGATCAAAAATATTTTTTTTACACCAAAAAACACTTTTCTTTTTTTTTTTTAAAGGCTTCAGTTTAAAAAAAAAATATATAAATGGGGTATCCCCCATTCAAAAGGCCCAAAGAGAAAAAGCTAACTTATCACGGATACTCCCAGGGTGGGGCCCTGTTAAAAATAAAAAAAAAAACACAAACTGGGATTGCAGTTTTTTTCTTTCCCCCGGGCCTCCAAAAAATGGATTTAAAAGCATAAAAAAACCTTGCCCCCCCAAAAATAAAAAAAAAAAAAAAAACCCTTCAACTCATCCCCAAAAAAAACAAGTCCCTACACAGCTCCAAGCCCAAAAAATTTTAAAAAGTTAGGGCTCTCGGACTAGGGGCGATGCAAAAACGTTTTTTCCGGGGTTGAAAAAAAATGTTTTTTTTTTTGGGTAAAAAAGCGGGTAAAACAAAAAAAAATTAAAAAAAATTGGGGAAATCGGTGTAACCCGTTTTGACCTGCTGAGTAAAGTTTACCAGTAATATACCTTTTTTTTTTTTTTTTTTTTTTTTACAGTGCCCGCTTAAAAAAAAAAAATTTAAAAAACACTACCAAGTTGGGCCTTTTATTTTGTTCAAAACATCTCAAAAAAAATCTTAATAAAAAAAACATTAAGCAAAAATTTTCCCCCCCCAAAATGGTCCCCAAAAAAAAATTTTAAAACTCATCCCCCCAAAAAAAAACCCATACAAAGCCCCCACACAAAAAAAAAAAAAATTTAAAGGCTGTCAAAATTTGGACAACTAAAAAACCCGAAATTTTTTTTTATAAAACGTATTTCTACGTGTAAAATAAAAAACAAAAAAAAACTAAAAAAAATCTATATCATGTAATTGAAACCCAAAACCCCCATAGTAAATTTATCACATTTTTACACTGCACCGAATCTGAAAAAAATTTAAACCAAAAAAAAAATGACCAAAACTGGGGGTTTTTCCCCCTCCCTTTTTCATTGCCCAATGCAAAAAAAAAAACTAGGGAAACCCCTTTGTGAATCCAAAAGGAAAACCTTTCCCCCCCCCTTTAGTTTGAGATCCCTGAGGGTTTTGGGAATCAAAAATGGGGCATTTTCAAAAAGGTTTTAAACCTGTTCGCAAATTTTGGGGGGCTTTGCAATGCGACTTGGCCCCACCAAAATCTGTTTTTCCCAAAAGCCAAATACCTCCCCCCCTTTTTAAAACCCTCCCATTCGCCCCAAACAGCAGTTTACCCCCACATGTAGGGTATTCCCAAAATTTGGAAAAAATTGCTTAAAAAAATTTTTTTGGGGTTTCCCTTTTTTCCCGGTTTCCCTTTGTATATATAAACTTTTTTAAGCAAAAAATTGCAGATTATTAAAAAAAAAATTTTTTTGGGAAATTTTCCCCAGCCTTATGCAAAAAAAAATTTTGTGAATCACCTGGGGGGTCTATATACTCAATGCCCCCCCGGGGTATATTCATTAAGGGGTGTATTTCCCAAAATATGGGCCCTTTTTAGGGGTGTTTATTAATTTTTAGAAACCTTTAAAGGGGGGTCCCCAAAGGAAATGGCACCTCAAAAAATTTTATTGAAAAGGGGAAAACCCCAGAGTATAGTGGGTGTTTCCTCCTATTCGGGGGGTTAAAGGGGACCCAAAAAATGCACTGGGGCCCACATATGGAACCCTCTAAAAACGGAGACCTGGGGGAATTGTTTTTAAATTTGGGCTTTTAAACCTAGTAAACTTTTACCGTATTCCCCAGTGAAAAAATAAAAAAAAATTTTAAAAACCCTGCAAAAAAAGTGCCCATTTTTAAAATTTCACCCCACTTTGTTTTAATTTCTGGGAAAATATTGAAGGGGTTACCCAAATTTCCAAAATTTAATTTTGAAAAACTTTTAAAAGGGGTTTTAGTTTTTTAGAGGGCTTTATTTAGGGGGGTTATCTAACATGAAAGGCCCCTCAAAGCCACGTCAAAAAGGGGAGTGGCCCCAAAAAAAATGTTATTCCAAATTTTCTTGAAAATGTGAAAAATTTACTACAAAATTTTCCCAACCCTCTAATGTCGTAAAAAAAAAAAAAAAAACATTTAAAAAATGATCCCCAACCTTAAAGTGGAACATATGGTAATGAAGTTAAAAACTATTTTGGGGTAATAATTATCTGCTTGCACGCAAAATTTTAGCTTTCAAAAATCGAAAATTTTTTCCCAAAATTTTTCTAAAATTTTTGATTTTTTTCACAAAAAAACCCAAAGGTTCGTATGGATAAAAATTTCTTACAAATTAAAGCACAATGTTTTCCACGAGAAAACATTCCCCCCCCCCTAAAAATTCACATAAATAGGTAAGTGTAAAAAAAGTTTTCTCCCCATAAATTGACACATGTCAGTTTTAAAAATTTAGGGCTGTGTGGGAAGGTAAAAACGGGCCTGTACCCTTTAAAGGGGGTTAATACAGGGGAATATTTTTTTGTTTTTAAACTTTTTAGCAGAGCTCTTTTGGGTTAGCAGGGATTCTCTTTCTTTGAGTTTTCCCCGGGAGCAGGGGGAGCAAAGGGCTTTAGCTCCCTACAAAACAGTACAACAGGCACACACATGAGGACCTAGTTTTAAACATTACAGGGGCATCTACATTACACTGCTGCTGTGTTTTTATCCTCACAGACATGGCAGCCAGAAAAATAGTGGAAACATGATTTGTTTGTAGACCTTACGGCCCCCCCCCTGCGAGGGGAACTTTCCACCCAAAAGGCGGAGATTAATAAACTTTTTTCCCCATCAAGCTGTCATGTGGGGGAATTTGGGCCTGACTTTCAAAAAGGGGCCCAGCACTTTTTTAAAACAGAATTACAGGGGAAAATCTTTTGTTTTCCCCAAAAGGAAAATTTTTAAAAGGAACTGTTTGTATTTTAGTCTTCTGTTATTTCATGAGGTTTCCCTGGAGGGGATGGGTACTCTTTAAGTCATGTACATAGGGAAACTTTACAAAACTATGTAAAAAAACAATCAATTTTTACAAAAAAAAAAAAAATTACATACGAATTCACTTTTTGGTTTGAAGACTTTTTTTTGTTGCCCATTCCCAACCAATAAAGGCCCCTTTTCATTTCATAAAGTGCTCTAAAAAAAAAAAAGGGGGGCAACAAAGAAAGTCTTAGACCTAGACAGTTTTCATACATGTCCCCCATAGTGCTTGGCAATATGTGAAAACCACTATTAAGTTACTTTAAACAGCTACCTACCACATGGAGCCATATAACAAATGTGCAAATGCAGACATAATTTAATAGAGGAATTGCATAAGGGGGTTTTATCTCCCCCCCAAGATGTTTTTAATCGGGGTTTTTAAAAATTCCAGATTACCTGCTGTTTTTTTTGCCACCTCCCAGATTTCAGGATTTTTGAATAAATGCAAATAAAAACTCTTTTATTCCAAAAAACACTGTAAGCGTTCATTTTTTTTCCAATAATAAAAAAAATAGTTTTTTTCGAAACAAAAAGATTTTTTTAAATACTTCTTCTTTAAAAATTCACAAGTAAAAATGGGGGTGTGCTTAATCCCAAAAATTTTTGTTTAAAAATTTACTACTACTTTTAAAAAAAATTATTTTAGAGTAAATGTAAGAGAAATTAATAATTTCAATTTTGGCCGGGGGTGCCCTGGGCCCACAAAAAGGGTGTTTTCTTGGGGCTAAACTATGAATTGATTTGTGAGGCCCCCATGGAAAATATTCTTGGACACAATTTAATTTCATCCTAGGGGGGTTAAAATTCCCTTTGGGGGTACATTCAAAAGTTTACTTTACAGACTCCCAACATGACTTTGGGACCTTTTTTGTACTTGCTTTCTGCCTCTTTTTCTCTGCATTTTTCCCAGGAAGGGTCACATCATGCCCTGGGGCTCACCAGGGGTTACTCCTACTCCCCCTTGAACATTTTTAGAGCCTGTTCCCTTTATCAAAAAATAATAAAACCCTTGGGGAAACAGCAGTCCCATTCCCACATTTTTTTTTAAAACCTCAAGTAAACCTACAATTATTCTGTTGGGAGAAGTGGAAGGGAAATCTTATCCTGTTTTCTTCTTGTCCAAAAAGTAACTAAAAACAATAATTATGATATATTTGATAAAGCTCTTTTTACTTTTCCCACTCCCAGTATAAAACCCAAAAAACGGGGAGTTTTCCTTTTGTATATTTTTAAAAGGGGGTTGTCTCACTAAAAGGGTTGTTTTTTTAAGGTTAAAGATTTTGCAAAAAACAAGCCCTTTGAAAATGTGTCCTTTAAACGTGCCCCAAACCTATTCCCAATATCCCCTTTGTTGGGCTGCATCAGCTCCCCCAGGTCTTTAAATAGTTACATACCTGTTTGATCTCCCCTGATAGGCTGCCACCCACGGGCCCGCTAAAAGTTTACAGACCTGGCTTCTAGTAGTGTAAACCAGTAAAACCCCCCCCCGGGAATTAAAATGAAACTAAGGAAAAGGCCCTGAGGGAAAATGAATCATGTAGTGGGGACAACCCCTTTTGTAAAATTGAGCACAAAATGTTATATCTTATTTTACTGTATCAGAACTATGTTAATAATCAATGCAGCAATCAAGGTAATTTCAATGGGTTCACTTACATTTTCTTGTAAGCATATAAATCATTTTATCATAGCAAGGTTTGACAAAGTAACTGTAAATATATGCAATAAAAATAAAATTAAAGAAAAAAATGGGCTGTCAACTTTAAATTTGGAAAAATATGCTTAAAAAAATTTGTCTCAACACAGCAAAACTGTATAAACTACCAGGCAAGTACTATAAAATGCCCCCTATAACGCACCAATTTTTTGGAATTTCCTAGAATAAATAAAGTGAAATTTAAATGTGTTTTTGGGTAAATTTAATGAGCCAATCTGACTTTCCATGTGTTGAAAAAAGAAAGATTTATAATTTAAAGGGTTTTCAGTTTTCTGTCACCAATTCTCCTGACCCCCAACCAATAAAAACGGGTTACTGTAAACCCCCCAAAACCGGAAATTTAGACAATGAGCTTTGGGGCAATTAAATCTCATATGTTTGCTTTGACAAATGATCACAAACGGACATACTGGTGTAATTACTGGACCTAAGAATGTCAGGTGAACAGAGTGATACTGGGAACAGAAGGTCTATGGTCAGCGGCTGTTTCAGTGAACACTGGCTGGATTGTGTTTGTCCCACAGCTGTTTCTTGGTTTGCATGGTTGGAAATTAAAGTCACATGTTCTGCCAGAGAAAACTTGTATGTAGGAATGCTTTCAGTCATAAAAAACACACAAATGCTGATATGATGTGGCTATGGATACACATACAGTAATATAAGATATAATAACATTTTTTGTGCTTCATTGTACTTAAATATTATACTAAAGAGATGCAAAAGCGTGATACACCACACTTTGTGCCTTGCACAAAAAACATGTACTTTTGGCAGATAGAGCAATTGTTCATTTTGGTTTTTATGAGGCATGGGATTGTTTGGGGTTACATTTTTTTTACAGTACCCCGACAGATACCAAACCCGAACGCATAACACTATGGAACCCCCTTAATTTAAATGAGTTCATGTCTTTTTATTGAGAAATTTATAAAAAATCCAAAAGTTTAGGGGGGTAAACGCAAGTGAACTTGTTTACGGTTTATGGCTTGGGACCTAGTACTACCCGACCCGGCTTGTCCGAAGGGGGGGCATAAACCCAAAAATTTATCAGGTTCTTTACAGAGCCTCTAGTGGGTGAAAGGGGGCTTAACCCATGATAGCCCCCCGAGGTGCAAACCCCAGCGGGCAGCTGACCAGTTGGGGTCAGAAGCGCCCCAAGCAAGGCCCAAAGAGGGGCAGGAAAAAATCAGGCAGGGCAAGGGTTAGGGGAACAGAAAAATGTGCGGGGAAAGTGGGCCCGGGACATAAAGGGGGAGACAAAAAATGGAAAAAAATAAAAAAAAACACCAAACGGGAAAAGAAACTGAAGAAACCCCAGGGGCCAAGGGGCCCAAAAAACCCCACAAAACTAGTAAAAACAGGACAAAGGGACAATTTTTTTGTGGGGGAACAGACAAAATCAAAGTTTAGGTACAAGAAAAAAACAGGAATGAAAACCCAAAGGGTAAAGCCAGGGCAAGGCCCCAAAAAGAAGCCAAAGGAATACACAGAAGCCATGGGGGTGGCAAAAATAACAAAGTACAGAACCAGGTAGAAGACAAGACGCAGACAAGACACAGAAAATGTACAGACAAGACACAGAAAAGCAGAACAAGAAATGAGGAAAACCCCAAAAACACAACCCAAATGAACTAAACTGGTACAAACGGACAACCAAAAATTAAAAAATTTGGGTACATGACAGGGAAAAGGGGGAAAAACAAACATGACATATGGACCAGACAGACCGGGCGAGGGTCCAAGGGGGAGGGGAATGATGCAGGGATAAGCTTCCCAAAACCCCCCAGGTGGGAAAGGGGTTAAAATTGGGGGAAACCCAACCCACTGATCAGTGTGGGGGTTTTTTTTCCAGCAAAGGGTGTGGGCCCGGCCCCCCAATTTACAAGGGGGAACTAGCGCATCAGCAGCAGGGTGCTTTCAGTTGGCCCGAAGGGGGGGAAAACCCGCACGCTAAACACAAGTAAGTCAGTGTCCGCCGACCATGTGAGTAATGGGCGTGACCTAACCTCTTTGTTTATGATGTAAAATGACTGGCAAAAGATTCTTCTATCTCAAAGATGAGAATGGAAGTGTGGTACTTTGCCCCCTTTTTTAAAAAAAAAACAAAAAACCCGGTTAGGCTATGTTTCCCCGATGTACCCGCGGGGGCCCAACAGTACTGCCGCCCAAAACATTGTGTGTTTTCGGGGGCTTCCCCGTTTTAAAACACGCTACTCCCGCGGTGCGGGGGGGGGGAGTAAAAATGTAAATTTTTCTCCCCCGCGTAAAAATACGGCGTATTTTTTCGAGTGGGGGGAGGAGGCGTCATCCCCCCTAGTTCTGTGTGAGAACTATTTATTACCGGGAATTTTTTGGGACGCATCTGTCCGCCCTTAGATGCAAAAAGCGTCTAAATGCACGCTGAAATTACCCCGTGTGAACATAGCCTTACTTTTTCCCAAATTTTGTTCTTTTCCCAAAAAAACGGTTTTTCCATGCTCGATGCAAACAACTTTGGGCATGTTACAAATTCCCCCATAAAGCTAGGGCCTTTGGATTTTAAAATCAACAATGATAAAAAAGGGGGGGCATATATGAAACCTTAACAAGTGTAAGAAATTTCTTTATTGTCCTTGGGGAACCAATCAGGGTCCCCCCTTTTATTTTTTCAGAGCAGTGTATGAAATGAATGGGGAGCTCCAATTTTTTGCTATTGGCAACAAAGAAGGTCTCACACCTAGACAGTTTTCATTCACGTGGCCCAAATTGTCTAAAATCTAGAAAATAATTCAGGACTGTTGCTATTTTATCTAGGATGATTTATTTGTTAAGATTTCTTCAAGATCACAATGTGCAATCCTAAAAAGATTGGAAAAAAAAATTTCCCAAAAAAAGGGAAAAACCCCTGTGATAGGGCCCCTGTTTGGGCAAAAAAATAAGTTGTATTTTCCCAAGGTTGGTTTTAAAATCAGCAAGTTCCATTAGGAATGATAGCAAAATAGGATAGAAAACTGCGCACTTTTGCTATGAGACTGACGGACACTACAGTGGTTATCTAATGGACCCATTGTAGTCAGTGGGGTCTGTCGGGCACGTTTGGTGTCTGTTGTAAAATGGGGCCACTTCCCCTCGGAATGGGGTTTCAAATGAAAACCCCTGACGAATAGGCCTAAAGGGTCTACTTGAATTTTTGGGACAAATGTTTTGAGGAAAAAAAATCAATGGATTTGTGGGCACACAAAAGGAACATTTTAGCAGAAAAAGGGTAAACATGGTCTGGAAACCCCCCCCAATGTTGAAAAAAACGGGTTTTTGCTTCAGGGAAAAAAAGGTGGAGGTGACAGCTGCTAAAGAGGGATCTACAGGTTATTAAATTCCATGCTTCCCTTTCTTTTTCTCCCTGCAGTGTGGATGTTTACTCAGTATGCTCAGTTTTTGTTTAAGTTGTCTATAATTGGTACTTAGATAACAATGGGACCACATTTTATTAGCAATCAGAGCAAAAATCCAAATCATTGCAAATGGCCAGTTCCTTTTTTTTGCAACTGTGTGCAGACTTACTGCATACAGTATAGTAAAGGAAAAGTTTTAAAGGAAAAAAGGGCCTGAAAGACAGACTTTTTAACAAAAAAAACTGAAAGAAGGGGTGTGAAAATTAAGTGCCCTGAATCAATTAAAAAATTTGGGTTTTGGATTTGCCCGTCCCCTAAGGTATTTTCACATGTGCCATTTACATGCAATTTTTTCATTCAAAACTAGGAGTGGATTTAAAAAAATAAGACGTAAAACCCTTCCTTCATTCATAAAACCCCCTCCCCAAAATTGGCAGAAAAAACTCCCCCCAACAGGGGACCCAAAAAAAAGTACCCATTTTTCTGGGTCCACTTTTCCCCGGGGTTTTGAAACCCAAATTTCATCAACAAATTTTATGACCCCCTAAAAAAAGGGAAAAAAAACAAACAAAAAAATGCTGTGTATGAAACTACTCATTAAACTTTTCATGGGGAAAACAGTTTATTACTGTAATTACCACAGAATCACAGCAAAAAGTGCAGCCGTAATCTGTGTCAATGGCACCAGAATGAACAGTGCGGTAAATTTTTCACACATATGTATTTTTAGCTGCATGTGAATTGTGTGAAATACTGTATTCACATGCATTGGCTCCAAAATGTTAGCATATTCTATGAAGGTGAAATCCTGAATGTGTCAACATAAGTAATCACAATGAATAACTTTTGGAAGGAAAAAGGGTTTTATATGGAAACAGTGAATTTCAGTGTATTTGGGTTATTCAAGATATATCCAAAATCCAAGTCCCCTTCATTACGAATTCTACATGTAACAGAACATAGCAAATGTAAAACTTAATTTGTGAAGTTTTTGAATGTGTCACCACTTTCTCAGAATCCAACTTTTTTATTGTCAATTGTTCCCTTGGTTTTTTGGGATAAATTAAAAAAAATCTTTATTGGGAAACCCTTTTGCGGGTTTTTAGGAATTTTAAAAGGGTTGTCTCATTACAAGCTTTTTAGCCCACCCCCAGTGTTGGCAAATTGAATTCCCGGGCCCCCCCCCGCTTCTTGTCCCGCCTCGCTCCTCCCCCTTTCCCCCCCCCCCTCACCAACCCGAAAGCTCCCTCCATAACTTCTATACAGGGAGGGGGGAAAGGGGTAGGGGGTTTTTCTGCCCGGGGTTTTAAACCCCTTTTGGCCCCGCCTTGTCTGCTGCGGCTTTCAAAAAAACCTTATTTGGGGTGAAAACTATGAGTGTGGGGAGGTCTGGAAACGTGGTTGCTAATACAGAGCAGAGGGGAAAGCATGTGTTCCTATACTTCCCCGCTGTAGCATACAATCTCCCCATCTTTTCCCGCAACAAAAAAACCCTATCAGAAACCCGAACAGGGCACTGGGAAGGGGTTTAAATATAATCAAAGGGTGTGTCACTAGTAAAACAAGCCCTGAAGCGTTCACAAAGCCCCCTGATCTGTTTCTATTAGTTTAGTCACAGCTCCGCAGACCCCAAACAAGGATTATATAAACCCCACAGGGGCACTTTCTGTCAATCTATTTATTACCCCCCCCTGCTCTCCTCAATCTGTGTAGAGGCAGGAGGGAAACAGGGGACACACCCGGGTTAATTTCCCCAAACACTACCAGAAGCCCGACCCTCCCCCCCCCTCCACTATAGAAGCATTCTGTGTGGGGGCTTTTTTGCTCTTTACCTATTTAAAAGGTGATGAGTCACCAGACCTGGCACCAGGGGATAAAGATCAACAGGGCACTGCTTTAGAGATTTTAGAAGCTGATGACTCTATAACAGGGATAGTCAAAAACATAAAGGGAAAATTTAATGAACAAAATATTCAAAGTGCTGCTGTTTTTTAAATCTTTTAATTTAAAAACCCAATCAAATTTTAGCGAGAAAAACCCCTTTAATTCTTTTTGTGGGGAGGGGCAATAAACTAAAAAAAAAAATAGCCTCTAGTGGACCTGCATTTCACAGACAGCACATAGATTTTAGGGAGCATCATATACAGTAATGCTTAAAAGGGTTTTCTCAATACAATGATTAGCTTTCAACATGTTGGGAAAGGTAAATGAAAAATTTTAGTACATATTTTGCTCTTAGATATTGCCCTGGTCAAGAGATAAGAAAGATTATATCTGCTTTGAGCGCACACAAGTATCCCATATCTCCCCTTTCTAATTAGACAAAGAGCAGGGAGTGATGTCACCCTGGTCGGTACAGAGTCTTTATCTCTAACAAGATTATCTTGTTTGCTTTTGATAAGCACTTGTTTTCACTTCTTTGGAGACTTGTAATTTTTGTTTACTCCATATTAAATCCCCCACACTTATGTCATTGTAACACTCAACTAGTTATAGAGGAGCTAAAAAAGTGTAATCCCCTTTTCCCAAAACCATTCCCCAGCCTTACCAGTATTGTGATTCTGAAGCTGCCTGTGAAATTGTGATATAATTTATCAAAATCGGGTTTTGGTTTTCAGGAGATCGCCCAAAAGATCGCGGGGGCCCCCGCAAAAAGCAGGACATCTAATTAAACACTTATTTTCCCAGGGGTCCCCTTTTAACCAAAAAAGGGGTTTTTCCAGGGGTGGGGAACAATTTTTTTAATACATACACTACAGCATTGTATGCATTAAAATCTGTGTATGCACAGGTGATTAGGGGAAACCCCCGATGGACCCTTGAGCATGGCAGCCCTGAAGTCTATTTTAAAAATGCATATACATCCTTGGGGGACAGAAAGGCAAGAGAAAGAGGCAAGGGAACAGGGGTGTAAAAAGCATGCACAGTAGCGTAGGGGGGGCCCCAAATTAACTGGTGGGAAAAGGCACCCCATCGACACTTTTGTTGCAATCTTATCAAAAGTTTGGTATACCAAAAGGTTTTTTTTTTAAAATTTTTAGTAAATTTGTCAATTTTTTTCAAAACAGAATACAACACAAGGAATATCAGACTAAAAATCTGCTATTGGCTTATTTCCCCAAAACAAAAAATGTATAAAAAGACCTAAAAAATTTTTCTGAAACATTTTTTTATTGTACAAACCCAAATTTAAAAAAAAAGCAATCTGTTTTCTGTTGTCAATAAATGTTTTTTGATTCCAAATGATAAAGTTGCCAAGGAGTTGGATTTGTTCAAAATGTCTTCCAGCACTGACTGATCATTCTACCATGACTGTTGAGCTTAAAGGACAACTCCAGTTTTTTTTTTTCCATTACATCACCATACTGCCAGTAATTGTTCTTACCAGCCTCTTTAGATAGTATTGATGCCCACTGTTCTAGTCTTATACTGTGTCAGGTCACCTGCACTTTGCTTTGGAGAAATACTGTGTGACCCAAAGTAAAATTCTCTATGCATTTTTATCCAGATACTCTATGTCAGCCAAGTCCACCTCATAAGCACACTATGGTGTGTCAGAGTGAACGTTATGTGACCCAACAAAACACGACCAAACCGCAGGTGAACACCAAACAGTGGCCAGTATAAACAATTACAGGCTGTTTGCTATTTTGTGATGGGAAGATACTTTCTATAGTGGTCTTCAATAGACTTGAAGAACAGGAAGTCTACTATGTGTATTAAATCATCCCAATTACACATGACCTAAGTATTTTAATCATTCTATTGTCTTTGTATGGCACCTATCTGTTCCTTTATTATAGTTCTGTTGCACTTTTTATCTGTGTGACTATGAAAGAAATGTGACTATGAAAGATGAATATCCATTTACAAAGAAATTTGCTTTTGTCCAGGTTCCGGTTCAGTGGTCGTATCCTTGGCCTTGCCCTCATCCACCAATATCTTCTGGATGCCTTTTTTACACGGCCATTCTATAAGGCACTTTTAAGACTGTGAGTAAAGACGGACAGTATATGCAGTCTAGAAATGAATTGCTTATTATGTTATTCCTTAATGTATTGAAATGGATGCAACAAACGAACATCACGATGGGAATAACCTGAACATTCCACTCATTATTTTTCCTGCAATTTAGATGTTAATGCACATGTCTTGCAGTATAATCTCTTTATGGTAATGGATCAAACCTGTGTTAATAGGAGTCATATCTCGCTCCCTTTTACCAATGTTTTTTTTAGCCCCTGTGATCTCAGTGATCTGGAATACTTGGATGAAGAATTCCATCAAAGTTTGCAGTGGATGAAGGACAACGACATCACAGAGATTTTGGATCTGACGTTCACAGTAAACGAGGAAGTGTTTGGTCAGGTTAGTTTCAGAAATAAGGTTAGGTTTTAACTAAAGCTATTTTTTTAACTACATAAAATTCCTGACTACACTGTCAACATATTATTTATACAGTATATTATGAAGGCAGTGCTGTGTGCAAGGAATCTGCACAGCGGTATATGGCGTCCTTGGGGTTCCATATATAGTCCTGGCAGGCACTCTATTTGCCATCTTGTGGTCCTGCGAAGCAACAAATTCTTTGCTAGAATTAATTCTTTTAGGTGAGAATACTTGAGTGATAGAACATGTCATTATTTTTACACATAAATTCATAGAAAATTCAGCAGAAGTTCAAAGTTGGAGGAACAAGAAGATACATTATGGGCCCAAAGAATGTTATAGCTCACCCTATGACTACCCCTAATATAGGAACCTCTATCCCAGATGTTAACCCTAAAGTCTTTTCCTCAAATATGTCCCTACACCAAAACTAACCCTTATACTGCAAAAATCCAGTGATTTTGTAAAATTGCATAATTTGGTGCTTCAATGTGCCCAAACCACTCTTATACTGTAATAGGTGGAGGATGTTTTATAGATTTTGCACTGGGGTCCATGATGCACAAGTTATTCTTCTGCTATTAGTATCCAGTTTTTATACCACAGCTAGCAATTGCTGGAAGAAATTATTTTAGTGTTTTTGTTTTAACTCTTTTTTATTTAAGAAACATACAAAGTTTATTTTGCATGTGTGAATGGCAATAGTCTGTGCTCTACTTAATTATTAATAAAGTATTCAGGAAATTTTATAATTCATATGCTTTAAGTGCATCATTTTTTTTTCTAACTAGTTATTTTTATACAGCTCTGGAAAAAATTAAGAGACCACTGCAAAATTTTCAGTTTCTCTGATTTTTCTCTTCAATTTTTCTCTTCAAGTATTTTTGAGAAAAATGTACATTGTTATTTTATTATATAAACTACTGACAACATGTCTCCAAAATTCAAAGCAAAAAGTTTTGTATTTCTTTGTAGTAAATGAGAAATCTTCAAAATAATAAAAAAGAAGCAGTGCTGTCAGACCTCAAATAATGCAAGGAAAACAAGTTCATATCAAGACTAATGTTTTAAGTCAGGAATGCTTTTTCTTTTCAACTCCTATAGCATGGTAAAAGTTATTTTTTCATTAAAATTCCTTTTGGCTTATTCCAAGCACTTGTTTTGCCATCCAGCTTGTCCTATTGCAAGAGGATTGTGAAGACCACAGCAGTGTTTTTTATACTTTCCTTCATTAAATAAGATTTGGTTCAGGTGATCACCTAATCAGAAGCACATTAAGTAGAATGAGGTGTACTTTGGTTGAAATTCAACTGACACTGGAATGGAATGGCTGTCAGACATGTAGAGATGCCGATTTTTAGTAAACTGTGCAGTGGTCTCTTTTTCCAGGGCTGTATATTTGTATCCATGCTTGTAACTTTAAACTGACCACCTACAGTTATCATAAAATAAATATGTTTACAGGGGCTTTTCGGCTCTGACCTTGCTTATGACTAGTCATTGCAAAATACAAAGTAAAATACCCAGTCTAGAAGCAGACAGACTAACATGCACTAATGGATATAGTCTAGCCTCAGATTTTTGCAATTCTGTCATTGACTTTACAAAGTCATGTAAATCTGCATGATTGGACATGATTTCTAGAATGAAGGGAAGCGCTTTAGAGAAATGAGACTTGTTCTGAACTTTTTACCCTTAGGCTACAGTAACACAGACTATTTTTCTTTGGAAAATCTCAAATTTATTATGCAAATTTGACTTTTGTACCTGCATTTTACCACATTTTAGGATGCACAATAAATACCATATTCTGCTTATTCCTGTCCTAGCTCCCAACACATTTTCTGCAATAAATACATGCATAAAAACATAAATGATTGATGTGCACTCATGTTTTTTACAAGTCATGTACATTATCCATGTATCCCATACACATTAATGGGACATGTCAGACACGTTTTTGTACATGTATCTGGGTGCATAAAAAGTGCATTTTTTAACAAAAATATACATGCAAAAAGTGTCACGTGGACTCAGCCTTACGCTACCACTCCTGTTCTAGCACTGTGCAGGTACTACAACCCAGTCTCACTTTAGCTAAATGGTTCTGAAGGAACAGTTCTCTGCACAACATTACTTCCTTCTTGACATCACGATTAGTGGTGCTCAATGTGATTAGACTCCTCCTGATCAGTAAAACACCACCTAGCTTTAGAAAACCTGTTTAAGACCTGAAATGGTTCTTTTAAGTGTTCCTCTTATACCTTGGAAAAAAAGTCTGCATAAAAGGAGCGGTCCAGCAGCAGAAACTTATTCTGAAATGGGCCCAAAGTGGGGCAACAAAAAAAAAACATTAAACTTACCTACCCGTCCCGACTTGCTGCTGCTTTATAGCTCATTAGGATCCACTTATCCTCACTTCTGGGTTCATGTCCCAACGCACAGGAGAGGCTCATGCTCCATATAGTTACAGCAAGGCTCTTCTGTGTGTCAGGCAAGAAACTGGAAGTGAAAAGCAATAGGTCACAGGAAGCTCCAAAGCAACAGCAGTGGGGGACAGCTAGGTAATTTTTTTATTTTTTTTAGCAGACTCTCAGACTATTTTAGATTATTTTTCCATTGGACAACCCCTTTAGCCCTCATAAGCCACAGATTTCCATAGGCTCAGATACATCAAAGTAATCTCCCCATAAGGAATAAAGGACTTCAAATTAATAAAATTCAAAGAAACCATAGATCAAATTTAGAAAGAAATAAGGACAATACAATTTGAATTTAACCCAGCATAGTATTTTTTGGAAAAAAAAATTGTGCAACATTTAGGACAGCTTTGACTTACAACATCATACCTCCTCTTCCAGCTTTACTGTACATTCCTGTACAGAAACATCTGCCTCATATTCCACGCACTGCTTTAAGGGCCATCAACTCCATGGTATTTTTGACAAACTGCTGCCTTTTTACACTGTAACTGGAAATATTTTTATTCTGTTTTTGTACACTCTCTTTGTGAAGCCAATAAAATGTGTTTTTACAAACAACGCATTGATTTTAAACTGTGTTCTTCCTCACGTAGATCCCTGGTCAAATGTTAAAAGTATGGAAAATTGTTAATGATTAACATGTGATGTTAGGAAGTTTAAGGACATTAGGGGTCACAGGAAAAAAAATATATTACTGGGGTCTTAGTCCCATTTACAAAACACAACGTTTGGAACAACAACTCATTCTCTGATTATTTAAAATAGGCACAGCTTGCACAAGTAAGCCTTATGGCTGCATATTCAAATCCCCTGTAAATAATACATGCAAATATAATCTTCACCCTTGGGCTAGCTAGATAGACCTGCAAATAGTTTGGCAAATATGTTCTTTAGGGGACCAAATAATCCCTTTCAACAGATCAAAATAAACTGCGTTATTGCTTATGATTTTTTTTTTTTTAATCTGAGGGTGATTATTATAGTTTAACATGCGAATGGTAATCTATTGAGAATTTTATATATCTGTAATACAAATGTGTTGTTGTGCACACTGTTTTCTTACAATGAAACTAAAGAAAGTCCAGGCACTGCACATGGGCATAATTATAGCCGGAATTGTCAGCTGCCATGGGGCTCAGTTGGACAGGGGAACTACTCAGGTGCAAGAAAATTTCAACTTTTTGTAGGGGATATCAGGTTGGACCTTTTTTTTTTCTAATACTATTGTTTGGGTTCTTTGATATATGGTACTTTTATCCTTACCATTACTCATTGCTTCTAATGCTGCTGCTTCAGTTTCCTGTCACTGGGTGATGGGAGCCCATCTCATTTTGTTATGGGGCCCTATGAATTCTAATTACACCTTTGTCTCTTCCAATTACTTAGGAACAGTCTGGTTTTCTGTGGCTTCCTCTCCTTGACGCCACAGAACTTATAATAAGTTTGACCAGTCAAATGAAAATGTGTATTCAATGTCTTCTCCACTCAACTCACTCTCTGCTGCCAGTTAAACAGTCCAAATCCAATTTAATATAATATTACACACTTTTAGAAAAAAAACAACATTTTACTTTATTGTCCTCCTCAATCCAAAATATCATAAAAACACGATTTCCACTCCGGTAACAGTGCATATAATGGATTGTAATATTAAGAATGTTTTTAGTAACAAACTCTTAAATCGGACATTTCAGTCTTAGTGGACCTTTCTCAACAGAATCTAAAAAAAAACAATTACATTTACAATAATTACACACAGGAAAAACTTTGTAATCTTAAATAACAATATATTAATTTATACATTAAGCAACATAAAAGAAGATTTCAATATTCACACTTTTCTACGTTTCCTTTCTCTGAGGTTATTATTCTACCTGAACCAATCAAAATAAGGTAACTTGCATTAGATGTACCATAATAATATTGCAACTGCACTTATTTCTAGATGCGGTGACATCGATTATCATAGCACTCCTTAAATAAGGTGAAAAATACATTTATTGAAACATTCTTTTAGTGAACATATCTCCAAGTGAGTGATGCAAAGTAGTACAAGAAATCCAGACTAATATGAAAAATTTTCGGCTTAACCGGCCTTCATCAGTCCAGTCTGGTAGGTAGCAGGATGAGGCATAAGGAGCTAATTTTCCATATTAGTCTGGATTTCTTGTACTACTTTGCATCACTCACTTGGAGATATGTTCACTAAAAGAATGTTTCAATAAATGTATTTTTCACCTTATTTAAGGAGTGCTAAAGTATTTCTCTACAGTTGTACACAGAGGGGCGGCTACCCTACCTTAAGCACCCGAAGTTATTCCAACACAGTTTGCATGACATGCGGCATCTTTTCCATAACTATCGATTATCATAGTCATAACTTCCATTCCCATCGATAATAGCGATGCTGATCATTTTAATATATGTATATACATACTGAGCACGCATATGCACATATATATGCACACACATGAATACGTAGGCACACATGTACATGCACATCACGTGCAGCATGCATTAACCCTCATGACAAAATCCTAACCAAATATATAACTATTCCTGTTCAAAAAATGTCAGATGAAAATATTGATTCTCCCAGGTACATTTGGATTTTCTGTTTGTAAAGCTAGGTTTACACGACATTGCACAAAACACTCACTGAAAACCAAATCCTAAAACCGTTCATAAAACTAATTTCTTCAAAAACATCTAAAAAAACAACCGTTTTTTGGCACATTTTGGGCGACATGTATGAATTCGAATGCGTACTTTTTTTTTACTTGCCGCCGACACTCCAGTTCTAAATAGATATAGAAGAGTGTAGAATTCGACAGTATGAAGATTTTTGGCGCATTACATAGAGCTTAATGCGCCAAACTTTCTATGGGCATAGAGTATAATGCGCCAAACTTGGCGCATTCAGCTCTATGTAATGCGCCAAAAATCTGTAGTATTCTACACTCTCAGAATCTCATAATCCGAGCATTGAAACATTAAGAGGGCGACATGTATGAATTCGAATGCGTACTTTTTTTTACTTGGCGCCGACACCAGAGTTCTAAATAGATATAGAAGAGTGTAGAATACGACAGATTTTTGGTGCATTACATAGAGCTTAATGCGCCAAAGTTTGTATGGGCATAGAGTGTAATGCGCCAAACTTGGCGCACTAAGCTCTATGTAATGCGCCAAAAATCTTCATACTGTCATATTCTACACTCTTCTATATCTATTTAGAACTGGAGTGTCGGCGCCAAGTAAAAAAAAAGTACGCATTCGAATTCATACATGTCGCCCTTTGTGTTTCTTGGTGTCTCTGTAGTGTACATTTTCTGCCCTGCTCTGTTGTTTTTTGCAACGTTTCAAATAACGACCAGCAGCAAACATGAGTAGAAAAAAAAGTTCTGTAGAGACTACAGAACATTTTTACTATTAAAGTCTATGGGATCTGTTTTCAGTCGTTTTTTTTTTAAGCGTTTTTTTGTTTTCTAAAACCGCTGAAAAAACGACTGAAAACAAGTCCCATACACTTTAATAGTAAAAATGTTTTGTAGTCTCCACAGAAATTTTTTTTCTGCTCGTTTTTACTGCTTGTCGTTTTTTGAAACATGTTGCAAAAAAAGACAGAGCAGGGAACAAAAATTACTATTGGAGTCAATGTAAAGCGGTGGAAGTTTTTTTAGCTGTTTTTTTGCGCGTTGTTTGCAGAAATTCACAGCAATTATAATCCTGTGCATTGCTGCACAATGTTTTTGACATACATTGGACAAAAAACTGTTTTAGGATTTGGTTTTCAGTGAGTTTTTTGTCCAATGCTGTGTAGACCTAACCCTTTTTAGAGGGGTGCTTTAACAACCACGGTCTGTTTTAGGAACATAGGGCGACATGTATGAACCCTGGCGCTGACAGGCCCTTTCTAAATTGCTTTAAGGTAGTATAGACTGCGCCAGAATGTACGAACCTGTGATTCTGCAGGTCATACATACAGGCGCATTCTAGTTTCAATATGACAAATCTGGCTCAGGCTGAACACCTTTAACTTGGTCTGGCTATTCTAACAATTATGCGCCTAGGTTTGGTATCAAAGAATCATAAATGTGTCTAATTCTACAAATGCGATGCAACATACCGCCACATCTTTGGCAAATTACAAGGTGTTGCGCAGGAGCTTATCGCGCCAAAGTTTGGAGGGTGACTGTTCATACATCTATAGAACAGGGCTACGACAGCTTTTTGGCACAAAGTACGCCAGAAAACTGGCGCAGCCTGATTTATACATGTCGCCCATAGTCTTTTGTATAGAGATTTAGGAAACCTTCAGCTTTGTATCTATAGTGAAGAAAATTAAAGATAGATGTGTAACAGTGAGTGCTTAATAATGAATAACCATCCTTGTTTTCTACGTCACAGGTCACTGAGAGGGAGCTGAAGTCAGGGGGTGCAAATTTGCAAGTCACAGAGAAGAATAAGAAGGAATACATTGAGAAAATGGTGAAGTGGCGGGTGGAACGGGGAGTGGTTCAACAGACTGAAGCCCTTGTACGGGGTTTTTATGAGGTAAATCAATTTTCCATATAGGGGCAAAGGGAGACATTAAAAAGTGTCTTCTATGTGTACTATCCTAAAAAGGCAGTTCACAAATTATTTCCCTTCTGGAAGTGCCAGCAATCTGGCAGTATGTTTTTAATATTCCTACAGCACTATTACTACTACTGAGGCATTAAGCATTACACACTGTTCAGTTGAGTCAATAAGCTATATGCGTAATATGTCTGACTGGAGTGCCTAATGCCCACCAATGGGATTTCATTCTGAGGGGCCACCTGTGGAGTTGATACGAGAGCCCAACAGTGGAGTTGATTCTGGAATCCACCAGTGGAATAGATACTGGATGGTTCAGCAGTTTAATTGATTCTGGGGTCCACCAGCGGAGTTTATTCTAGGGGCTAACCCTACAGCTACTGCGCATGCCTCTTATACTTTGCCTCTTGCTATTTGCCTCTTTCTCTCTCTGCCTCTCCCAAGAATGTATATGCAGTTTAAAAGAAAGTCCAGGTCTGCCAGGCTAAGGGGGCCGACCAGGGTTTTCCTCTGTGGGCCAGTCCGAGCCTGTGCATAGTGTAGGACAAGTCTTTCAGAGCGAGAGAAACACTTTCTAGGGGCTCTACTTCTGGCTACGAGATGAGAATTCTAAACCTTGTGCCCTCTCTATTAACCCAGAATACCTAATAGTCCTTTAAGAACAGGACTCCACACATTTCTCATCCATTAATATCAAAGGTTGTCATTGTATCCCCCCACTGCTCATGATCTTAAAGGGGTTTTCCAGTTCAATATTTATTTTTTTAAGCATCTTGCTGCCCTTTCAAAATAAAAAAAACTTATACTTACCTCTTACCTTCCATCTAGTGCTGTGCCATTCTCACTCTCTGCAGGTCTTCTGTTTCCAGTGGTGATCCATATGGGACATCACCTCTCCAGCCGTTGTTTGGCTGCAGCAGTCACATGCCACTGGCTGACATAACTGTCTGGAGTGCAAACTTATGGACGGTGATGTCAGCAAATGGCACGTGACTGCTGCAGCCAATTAGTGGCTGCAGATGTGACGTCCCTTTTGGATCAAGAATGGAAGATAAACCGGCAGAGAGTGAGGATGGCGCAGCACTGGACCCGAGGTGAGTATAACTTTTTTATTTTAAAAAGCAATATGCTAAATAAAATATTGAACTGGACAACCCCTTTCACATACAGTCATATGAAAAAGTTTTGGCACCCCTATTAATCTTAATCATTTTTAGTTCTAAATATTTGGGTGTTTGCAACAGCCATTTCAATTTGATATATCAAATAACTGGTGGACACAGTAATATTTCCTGATTGAATGAGGTTTATTGTACTAACACAAAATGTGCAATATGCATTAAACCAAATTTTGACTGGTGCAAAAATTTGGGTACCCTTATCATTTTATTGATTTGAATACTCCTAACTACTTTTTACTGACTTTCTGAAGCACAACATTGGTTTTGTAACCTCACTGAGCTTTGAACTTCATAGCCAGGTGTATAAAATGATGAGAAAAGGTATTTAAGGTGGCCAAAAGCAAGTTGTTCTCCTATTTGAATTTCCTGTGAAGAGTGGCATCATGAGCTCCTCAAAACAACTCTCAAATGATCTGAAAACAAAGATTGTTCAACATAGTTTTTCAGGGGAAGGATACAAAAAGTTGTCTCAGAGATTTAACCTGTCAGTTTCCACTGTGAGGAACATAGTAAGGAAATGGAAGACCACAGGGACAGTTCTTGTTAAGCCCAGAAGTGGCAGGCCAAGAAAAATATCAGAAAGGCAGAGAAGAAGAATGGTGAGAACAGTCAAGGACAATCCACAGACCACCTCCAAAGAGCTGCAGCATCATCTTGCTGCAAATGGTGTCACTGTGCATCGGTCAACAATACAGCACACTTTGCACAAGGAGAAGCTGTATGGGAGAGTGATGCGAAAGAAGCCGTTTCTGAAAGCACGCCACAAACAGTCGCCTGAGGTATGCAAAAGCACATTTGGACAAGCCAGCTTCATTTTGAAAGAAGGTCCTGTGGACTGATGAAACAAAGATTGAGTTGTTTGGTCGTTCAAAAAAGCATTATGCATGGCGTCCCAAATACACACCATTCCAAGAAAAACACTTGCTACCCACTGTAAAATTTGGTGGAGGTTCCATCATGCTTTGGGGCTGTGTGGCCAATGCCGGCACGGGAATCTTGTTAAAGTTGGGGGTCGCATGGATTCAACTCAGTATCAGCAGATTCTTCAGATAATGTACAAGAATCAGTGATGAATTTGAAGTTACGCCGGGATGGATATTTCAGCAAGACAATGATCCCAAACACAGCTCCAAAATCTACTCAGGCATTCATGCAGAGGAACAATTACAATGTTCTGGAATGGCCATCCCAGTCCCCAGACCTGAATATCATCGAACATCTGTGGGATACTTTGAAGCGGGCTGTCCATGCTCGGCGACCATCAAACTTAACTGAACTTGAATTGTTTTGTAAAGAGGAATGGTCAAAAATACCTTCATCCAGGATCCAAGAACTGATTAAAAGCAACAGGAAGCAACTAGAGGCTGTTATTTTTGCAAAAGGAGGATCTACTAAATATTAATGTCACTTTTCTGTAGGGGTGCCCATACTTTTGCACCGGTCAAATTTTGGTTTCATGCATATTGCACATTTTGTGTTAGTACAATAAACCTCATTTCAATCCGGAAATATTACTGTGTCCATCAGTTATTAGATATATCAAATTGAAATGGCTGTTGCAAACACCCAAATATTTAGAACTAAAAAATGATTAAGATTAATAGGGGTGCCCAAACTTTTTCATATGACTGTATATCCATCTACAATCAAATGCACCTCATTGTAATCACCTAACCCAATCTGACTAGAGAAACCCATTTTGCACCTTGTTTGACCCAAGCCAGTAGTTCTTGAACATCTTGGGAGTCAAAATAGGCAATGCTGCAGTTATACTGGTACATTGTTAGATGCAACTAGACAAGTCCATATTTTAACCACAAGATGGAGCTGCAAATATTTGTATGTGTTGATATTTAAGATATATTGTACGTGATCAGTACACAAATGAAAATTGCTATTGGTAACCAGGTATGCTGTAACACTAAAGTATAGATTTTTCTAACTGTAATGTTGCCAGTAATTACCAAATTAATGTAAAATGTGCAATTTGTGTATTCAGAGCCACCATTCGGACAGTACAGCTGGTACGGGACACAGCCACCCTGTGAAAAAGGAATGGTTCACAGGAATGGTAGTAAGAACAGGCTGCAGGCCTGTGCTTTCTACCACATTGGCTATCTCAATTGTATGTGCATCCTTGCAATGAGCCGAGAGAGCTATGCCCTCCTTGCCCCTGTTGTATGTTGCTGCACAGGTGGCGTGATGAAGTAAAGTGAAAGACTCTACCTACCTGCTAGGGGCCCCGATTTACCCACTGGGGGCCCTATCTACCTACTAGGGGCCCCTATCTTCCTACCTACTGGGGTCCCATATCTACCTACCTTCTGGATGCCACTATCTTACTACCTACTGAGTGCTTCTACCTAACTACTGGGGCTCCCTACCTACCTACTGGGGGCCCCTATCTACCTACCGACTGAGGGGACTCTATTTACCTACCTTCTGGGGGCCCTATATACGTACCTACAAGAGGGAGTTCTATATACCTCTTGGGAAGTATACATACTGGGAGCCCTATATAACTACTTATGGTGGAAGAGGGCTATATACATACCTACCAAGGGGGACTATGTACCTAGCTATCAGGGACCCTGCCAAGGGGGACTATATACCTAGCTACCAGGGAACTGTTGGGGATTCTGCTAAAAATGCTAAGCACTTCAGGTCCTGGCAGAAAGACTGTTGGGAACCCTGGTAAAAATGCTAAGCACCCCAGGTCCTGTTCGAAAAACCATTGGGGACCTTGCTAAGAATGCTAAGTACCCCGGATCCCGGCAAAAAATACCATTAGGGACCCTTCCAAAAAATTCTAAGCATGCCAGGTCCCAGCAGAAAATCCATTGGGGACCATGCTAAAAATGCTAAGCACCCGAGTTCCTGGCAGAAAAACCGTTGGGAACTCTAATAAAAATGCCAAGCATGCCAAGTCCTGGGAGAAAAACCATTGGGGACCATGCTAAAAATGCTAAGCACCCCGGGTCCCGGCAGAAAAAACATTGGGGATCTTGCCAAAAAAGCTAAGCACCCTGGGCCCTGGCAGAAAACCGTTGGGGACCCTGCCAACAATGCTAAGCACCCCAGGTCCTAGCAGAAAAAATGTTGAGGACCATGCTAAAAATGCTTAGCACCCCAGGTCCCGGCAGAAAAACCATTGGAGACCTTGCCAGAACAACTAAGCATCCCGGGTGGCAACAGAAAAATATTTGGGGACCCTGGCAGAAATGCAAAGCAGCCTGGGTCTTGGCGTTAAAACTGTTGGGGACCCTGTTTAAAACACTAAGCCCCCCAAGTCCCGTCAGAAAAACCGTTGGGGACCCAGGTTAAAATGCTAAGCACTCCAGGTCCCTGCATAAAAACCATTGGGGACCCTGCTAAAAGAAAAATAAATCCTGAAGTCATGCAGTTTTCACTTTGCCGACTCGGCCTAATAATAGTCTGACACTTCCTTTTCTGCACAGAAAACTTTTCAGCAGTCTCCTCTTTATCAGCACAGGCAGAACTACACTAAAAGGAGCCCAATGTGTATAACAAAGGATCCACCAGTCACAATAGGAGTTTGTCAAAGCTCACCCTCTCCACCTCCCTGTACTTCCCAGGTCACAGAGCATGCCTAGAAAACTCTCCTATAGAAGTCAATGGGTCTGCTCCTGTTCACAGGCTTTTATGTCCATGCTGTTAAGCATCTGTCTAAATGTGGAGAAAAGCAGCTCAGGCAAGATAGTTGCCCCCATAATCATATACAGGCAACAGAATTGAGAAATCTAAATTCAGAAAATATCATGGCTAAAAACAAAAGAATATGTACCAGTATCTTGTATAATAAGTCAATAAAAAAATGGCGATAGAAACCATTTAAATGAACCCTCCAGTCTCCACCACTCATTTAGTTAATCAGAAATTGTTCGAGGTGCACTATAGTGCCAGTAATTTTGCTTACCTGCCGCTGCATACAGGATTTTTGTCTGATGCAACAGTCTACATCAGACAAAAATCCTGTTGATTAGCTGATAGACACTTAGCTTTTGATGCTGACAGGAAGTCTGTCTCTCTACTTATTCCTATAAGATTAACTTTGAACCTCCGATAGGAATGCATAGAGAGATTCACTTCTGGGTCATACAACTCTGCTGTGCGTTTCAGCGACTCAGAGTGCAGGTTACTTGATCCAGTGATAGCAGTTACCATATGGGGGGTTGCTACCAGTTGTACACAGGCGCTCTGCAGATATATAAGTAATTACAGTCCAGTTACATCCAGTGACTCATAGATGTCAGAGTGGGGAGAAGGCAGGGGCTGAAGGCGTCAGACTGGGGAGAGACACTGGATGTGGGGTCGACAGTGACCAGAGGGGTCAAATAGAGGGGCAAGAGTAACTGGAGGGATCAGATGGGGGTATACAGTGATTGGAGGGGTTAGAGTAGGGGGAGATAGTGACTAAAGGGGTTGAGGGAAGACAGTGGCTGCAGGTCTGCTGTTTGGGCAGTACCGCTGCAACTGTTGTACGGAGCCCAGCCACCTTGTGAAAAAGGGGGGGGGAGCTGCCGTCGGCAGCTACCACCCCCTTGCTTCACAGGAATGGCAAAAAAAACAGGCCACAGGCCTGTCCTTTATAACATATAGGCTATATCAATTGTATGTGCGTCTTTGTGATGCGCATGCAATTGAGTTTTACAGCAGATTAGAGATAGCTATGTGCTTCCTGCTGTATGTTGCTGCACAGCCATGAAGTGAAGTGAAGGACTCGCTGTGGGAGCGTGGAGAAGAGAGTCCTTACTAAGGGTCCCTATCTACCTACCTATCTACTGGGGGCCCCTATCTACCTACCCATGGGGGTCCCTATTTACCTACCTTCTTGACGCCACTAGCTAGCTACTGGGGGACCCTATCTACATTCCTACTGGGGGGTCCCTATCTACCTACCTAGCTATTGGGGGACTCTACCTCCATACCTTCTGGGAGCCCCTATATAGCTACTGGCCCCATCTACCTAACTTCCTATTGGGGGACCCTATCAACTTACCTACCTACTAGGGGGACCCTACCTACCTACCATCTGGGGACCCTATATATCTACCTACAAGAGGGGGTTCCATATACTTCTTTACCTACTGGTAGCCCTCATATAACTACTCATGAGGGAGGGGGGCTATATACCTATCTGACAAGGGAGATTATATACCTATTACCAAGGGCCCTACCTAAGTACCATTTGGGGAACTATGGATAGGGAGTCTGGACATGGGGGGTGGGCACAGTTAGGAAGATGATAAAAACAGTGAGGCGTTTCAGGTGTTTGTGTTGTAAATTCTGCAGGGATGAGTGGGGGCCGGGAGAAGTCATCATGGCGGTCTGGAGCGGCTGGAGAAGAAAAGAGAAAGATGTCACCTATGAGTCACTAAATGTAACTACACTGTGTACACTGGTAGTTACTACTATATGGTCACTGTATGTAGGTACTATACAGACTGCAAAGCCTGTGTACACTGGTAGCTACCACTATATGGTCAGTGTATGAATGTCATATACAGTCTGTAGAGTCTGTGGCGATGGGGGGCCCAGACGCTTCAGCTATTTGGGGCCCTGAAATTTCTGATGACGGCCCTGTGTATAATTAAGTCATTTATGCCTATGTATTTAAAATTTGTATGATAAAAGCTGACTCTCAATCCAGCATCCCCAAAAAATAGTTGTTCACATCAAATATTTCTTAAGTATTTTAATAATTTCAGGGTTAAAAATCAGTTTTTAATTTGGGGAGATATTTGTGACAGTTGTGGGAACAGCCATACAGTATTGTAGATTAATTTAGGTTAAACTAGATATTTCTTGTGAGGTTGGGCAAATCAGAACATTTTACTGGTTGTTAAAAGTTTCCAGTACCCTCTCCCCCCAAAAATAGTCCAACATCTTTATATAGCCCTGAGTGTGCTAGATCATCACGTTATATACTGTTTTCAGAAGAGGGAATAATAAACTTAGGCTATGTTCACATCTGTGTCGCAGACTTTGTTTTTAACACATTTCTTCCCAAAAAATGAGAGAAACCACAACGGAAGTTAATAGGGTCTGTCAGATGGCAGTGATATCCAATGCGAGACGGATCTGGCAAGGAGTTGTGGTTTCCATTCTAAATGTAGACCATGATGCAAGCCTGAACAGAGCAATGTATTTTCCTTCTGCAAGGCAAATATATAAATGCAAGCGAACACTATGGCACAGAAGGTATTCATTTAATTTTGTAAGACAAAAATGATTCTTTGGTCATAAAAATAACAATTATTACAATGACCTGCCAAATATTGTGTTAGTCCCCCACATGGTGCCCATCAAAGCATGAATTCTGCAAGACCTCTGAGGTTGTCCTATGGAATGTGGCAGCAAAATGTTGAAAGTAGGTAAAATGATTCCTAGAAAAAGTGAGGTTGGGTCTGCATGGATTGGACTTGTTTTTTTCTAATACCTCCCACTGATGTTCAATCAGTATAAGATCTGAGGAATCTGGCGCCCAAGTGAACAAGGCATGAACTCTACAAGACCTCTGAAGATGTCCTATGGAATGTGGCAACAAAATGTTGGCAGCAGATACAATGATTCCTGGAAAAAGTGAAGTTGGGTCTCCATGAATTAGACTTTTTTTTTTCCCAATACCTCACACTGATGTTCAATCAGTATAAGATCTGAGGAATCTGGAGCCCAAGTGAACACCTTCAACTCTCTGCCAAGTTCTTCAAACCAAGTTGCATTATGCTGCTGAAAAGGACTTCCGAAATATTGCTGCTATGAAGGAATGTACTTGAACTGCAACCATGTTTAGGTATGTGGTATATGTCGAAGTATCATCCTCATGAATTCTAGGACCCATACTACATCTTGGTGCCATCTGTTTCCCAAGTAAGTGACGCACATGAAAACAAAAACGTGCACATGATGTAAAGTAAATGCCATCAGACCAGACCACCTTTATCCAATGCTTTGAGGTCCAGTTCTGAAAAGCACCTGCATATTGTAAACACGGTAGTAGACAGATGGGCATGCTGACCAGTCTTTGTCTACACAGCCCCATAAGCAGCAAGCTGTGACGCACCATGTGTTCTGACTCTTTTTCTAGCATAGCCATCATCGGCTTTTTCAGCAACTTGTGCTTTAACAGCTCTTCTGTGATATCAGATCGAACGGACTAGCCTTCATTCCTCATGCGCATCAATGAGCCTTGTGTCCTGTCACCAGTTCAGTCAACATGTCCATTTACTTTTTTTTTTAGAAAAGCCATAACTGTAGCATGTAAAATTGATTTTATAGTTAGAACTGTATATTGTCTTTATATTTCAGGTGGTAGATTCTAGACTTGTCTCAGTGTTCGATGCTCGAGAACTAGAGCTAGTGATTGCGGGTACAGCAGAAATTGACCTGATTGATTGGCGCAATAACACAGAATACAGAGGAGGTATGGTGTACTAATTATATGTATTATATTATTTATTTTAAAATAAAATTTATATGTTGTATATATTGTTCGTGGGGAGAATATCTCTACACTACCAACTCCTGGCGGATCCTGTATGGTAGCACACACAGGTCATTTGGCTCTGATTTAGGGGACCGCACAGCCTCTGTGTACTACCATGCAGTAGATGTCCAGGAGGCGGCTGAGCAGCTAAAGTGTGTGAAGGGCTACAGTGCTAAATGAGTGCAGAATCAGTAGGGTTCCCAGAGATCAAACCCCCACTGGTCATAAAGTGATGGCATATTCTAGCAATATACCATCACTTTATGACATGGAAATAACCCTTTAAGACAGCCATATTTATTAGTGTCTCTTATTACAATCTGTACTTTCATTCATGGTTTTCTAGGGTATCACGACGGACACATCGTCATCCGGTGGTTTTGGGCAGCAGTGGAAAGATTTAACAATGAGCAGAGGTTACGGCTTTTACAGTTTGTGACTGGGACTTCTAGTGTGCCCTATGAGGGGTTTGCAGCCCTGCGAGGAAGCAATGGACTCAGACGCTTTTGTATAGAAAAATGGGGAAAGATAACATCTCTTCCAAGGTAATTGACTTGATGATATCATATATATATATATATATAATATATATATATATAATAATATATATATATAATATAGTGTTCAAGAAAAAACTTGTCCATATTTAAGCTTCTGCATCTTATGCTAAGGCTGTAATGTATATGGGATCCTTGTTTTCCGAAGACTCAGCTCTAGTCAGCAGCAGTTCAGAGCAGGCAACTACTTCCCACTGCAGACACTAGCCTACACTTCTTAGACTATGTATACACAGCTAATGTTAAAATACCATAGAAAATCTGACGGTATTTTAACATCGCCATACCACGGTTTTCGGCACAGATTTGTGAAAAAAAACCGGAGTCGGTCTTTGGATTTGCCGCTGGCCCAGAACATTGACTCTACAGGAATCCGACGGGTATCTGCCGGCGGTTTAGAAATCCAACAGTAGAAAATCTGTTCTGTGTAGACTACAGCACGGATTTTCTATTACAGTCTATGGGGCAATGGTTACAGTCAAATTTTTGTCGGATCCAGTGCTTTGTAGACAAAAAACTTGTTGGGTTCTAAATCTTAAAACCAGGTTGTCCAATGAGCATTTTGACAATATTGTACACAAAAACCATTTTTGGTGTGGATTTTGCCACAGTTATTTCGTTTTTCAAAATTTTATTTTGTCAGACAGTGTAGAAATCTATCTACACAGAACTATTAGCTCTATATACATATAGAATATATATATATATATATATATATATATATATAGATAGATAGAGAGAGAGAGCGAGAGAGAGAGATACATCTATTTGTAGGTGTAGAAATATCTACAGCTTTTACATTCTTTTGATATTTCTGTAGATATATTCTATAGATATTTCTGCAGATATGACACGGGGAAAGCTATCAATCATTGTATATGGGTGGGGTAAACAGGATTCATTGTCTGTCAGAGGGGAACAATGTATACGACAGGAGGAACTAAAGAGGAACGACGTACATGACAGGAGGAACTAAAGAGGAATGATGTATGTCAGAGGGGAACAATGTATACGACAGGAGGAACTAAAGAGGAACGACGTATGTCTCTCACTCCACAGCACTTGTAGCATTTGCGGATACTTACTATGTGCTAAATGTGCTTCTGAATCTTCTCTTCCTGCTGCTGTCAATCGATTTGATGTCCACTACAGTGTACAAACTACTAGAACAAATCTTTAGTGCCTTTTGTCCACGACAAAATGGAGAGGCTTGGACTAAATACCTCCCCCTCCATTCTCACACAGCCAAAGGGAGGAGGGATGGGGGTGGAGATGATATCACCTGCAGAAGGATCATCCCACATTTACAGCAGTTGGTTACATGCTGTTTTCCAGCAATTGTTACATGGCTTGTTCCTAGATTTTCTAGGGTTAGCTCCCTCTGCTGGCTGAAATAGGAAGATAGTACAATTTTGTATATAATTTTTAATACTTACCACAACAACCAAAAAAAAAAAAATTGCCAAAATTCTTAACATATTCCTGGAAAACCATTTCAGCCCCCCCCCCCAAAAAAAAAAAGTGATGACAGATTCCCTTTATGGAGTCCTGTCGATATTTTCTCTGCTTTTTACTCAGAAATCCAGCTATAAATCATATAAACCTATATATCACAGAGCTCAGCTTCTCTCCCTTTATCACATCCGGCTCTTAGAAAAGGTAACATAAATTAATATACAGGTTTCCTTTAACTGGCACAAGGGATGTGTAAGTGTTTTCAATACCAACCAGTCATCAAACTGTGGACTGCCATTTGCGGCATGATGTAGGTTACTTGTGGATGACAGTGCTGGGAATTTAAAAGGACAATTCAGTCAAAGTGGTATTTTTAAAAATAATATTCCTGAAATACATTTTTGTTTAGTTTTTTGGCAGTTTTTTTTCTTTATTTCAGCAGTCCTAAGCAATTAAAAAATACACATAAAATGTTGTCCGTCTCTATCTATGATAATAGCGAGATAATACTCCTGAATGGCAGACCAGACTAATCTCAGTTTACTATAGTTGCTGCTTACCTGTATGTGGTCTCATTACAAATATTAGGTAAAAACAACATAAGTGTTGCTCTATTGTTTTCTAGACAGGACTAGGTAAAGATTAGACTAGACAAATAGGGCAGTGACAAAAACAATAAATGAAAGGCTAATGGGTTAATCCTTTTATGCACTGGAGAGGTTTCCAACTTTCTTCACACTTATCAGGTCCTGCTAATAACAATTTCACCTTTCTGGCCCTTAGGGGGCCCTATAAGAAAACCGTCAAGCAATCCTCACTGCTGGCCTATCAGAGCTCGCAGAAATTATATAATAAAAAGCCCACCAAATTTATGGTTGGTGAATTTATTTAGCAAAATTTTCGTAATCCCAGATTTAGAAAACAAGTACATTAACTAGCATTTAAAAAAAAATAGTATTTTAGATGTAAAAAAAAATGTTATTCTCCATCTTTGTATTCTTTACATACAGGGCGCACACGTACTTCAACCGCCTGGACCTTCCACCATACCCATCTTACTCCATGTTACATGAAAAGTTGTTAATAGCAGTGGAGGAGACAAGCACCTTTGGACTTGAATGAGCAGATGCAAAAACTTCTCCTATTTTCCTGACTTCACCTTCCTATTCCACAGGCACAGGTTGTCGTTGTGGTCTTGTTTTCACATTGCATTTTTATTTAATTATTTATTTTCCTTTGGCGTTCTTGTCACAAAAGGAGCTACTTATAAACGTGCATGGGGAACTGGTTCCCTCCAAGATCTTATCTTTGTGCTTTCCTTCTCAGATTTCAGCAACCTACAAAGCCGTATGCAATATAAAAAAGAAAAAAAAACACTTGGACTCAAGGCTCTGTATATCTGTGCATATCTTCAAAATAAAGTTAAAACACAGCTGCATTTAGCAATTCTTTGAGCTGATATTTGGTTGTGTCTCTGATCGAGATGAATTCTGAACATTAGGGTAATGTGATTCCAGATCTTTCTGCACTTACAAATTTCCACGCCAATCAATTTTAATAGACAAATGTGACATGAGAAAGGTATATCAGAAAGGCGTACAGTACTTTTTTTTTCTTTTGTACAAGAAGTTTCATTTCTCAAAACATCTGCGTTCTGGAGGTTTGAGGAAGTTACATTATTCTGGTTTAAGTAGAAAGTTACTATTTGCAACAAGTGTCCACAGCGAAGCCACTTGAATTATTATATTAGAAAAGTGTACAGGGAGCATTCTCACAATTGTTCCATTTATAAAGATAAAGCAACTCTGACACTGCACAAAGTTGTAGATTATCCTTGCTTTATTGGGTGCAAGAACTCAGTTGACCATGTATCCAAAATACCTTGCCAAAGTAGAAAGACTTATTGGTGCCCATCATGTAGGGCATATGTTTTGCCAGTATCTCTCCCCAGCAAACCCCATTAATATGGTTGCATCATGGGAAGACACATACAGCCCTTTTGCATGAACAGTAAATGGACTCTTTGTTATCTGGTATCTCATTTTAGAATACCCCCATACGTCCCTCTAAGAAAATCGCCGGTAAAGGTTAACTATGAAGCTTCTTAGCTCCAATTCTCACTTCTAATACACAGAATAAATCTCTTTTTAAGGTGACATTGAGCCCCCTTTATATATGGACCCCTGTGCAGCTACATAGGTTGCACTATTGCTGTGTCCACCCCTGGGCTGCATGGATATCAAGACCCTTGCTGCTCCTTTCCAAGTTCTTTTAGCAGTGTCTTTAGTTTTTGGGTGAACAATATTTACACAGGGCTGTTTTATCCATTGGACACATTAGGCAGTCACCCAGGAGCCCTACAAGCATAGGGGCCCCAGGTAGTCGGATGTGCATCCTGGAGTGGTCTACAGAACATCACGGGAGCATCCTGGAGCAGGCAGCATGATGATATCACAGGATTGGGTCACCTACAATTGGCCTGTTGGAAGAAGTTGAGCATCACTGGGTGTGCTTGGCGGTGATTAGAGACATGACACTGTGTGGTGTGCTGTGATGTCATGTGTTTGGGTAGGGCCCACTGCACTGCTTTGCCCGGGGGGCCATAATGCTGTTAAGATGGCCCTGGACAAAATTGGACAAAATGGACAAAATTGTTGGTACCCGTCTCTTAAAAAAAGAGAAAACCCCAAGAGTCACTGCAATAACTTGAAACTGGTAAAAGTAATAATTAATTTAACTTGAATGAATATCAACTAATGACAATCAGACATTACTTTTAAATTGTGGTGTTTTAATTAACAAACTAATGTTATGTTATTTTAAAGTAATTTTAATTCACTTGACTACTAGTCAATTTAAACCAATTATTGTTTGCTTTATACAAACCATTATACCTCTGGTCAACTAAATACGAAAACTGTGTATTGTTTACAATCCATTTTATCTCCAGTGATCACAATTATATTTATGGTTGTAGTTTTCATATTCTGATGAAAATAAAATATTTAAAAAGAAAAAAAATTAATAAAACTGGACTGGACAAAAATGAGAGTATGCTTAACTTAATATTTTGTTGCACATTTTGAGGCAATCACTGCAAACATATGATTTCTGTAACTCTCAATGAAATTTCTGCACTTGTCCACTTTGGCAAATTCTTGTCTTGCTTTTTTAAGATTTGCTTTCAGGTTTCCTCCTCAGTCATCTTCCATTAAGTCTACTTTGGCAAAGACAGCAACAGATGGTGTGATCTGACGCTGATGTACCTTGACCTTGGAGTTCACCTCTAATCTCTTTGGAAGATGTTCTGGGCTCTTTAGTTACCACTTGTATTATCTGTTACTTCAATTTGTCATCAATTTTCCTCTTGCGGTCACATCCAGGGAATTTTGCTACACTCCCATAGACTTTGAAGTTCTGAATAATATGTGCAACAGGAACATCATGCTGTTTGAAGATTTTTTTAGTCGACTCTTTACCATTAACATGTTCTATAATTTTATTTCTAATCTCCTAGCACAACTCTCTAATTAGCATGGTACACACCATGATACCAAACAGCACAGTGACTACTTTACACCCTTTAACCCCTTCATGACCGTGGGCGTATGAGTACGTCCCAGGGCCGCTCAGAGGCTTAGCAGGGGGATCGAGCCGCTACCCCACACAACAGCAGCCGGGTGTTAGCGGCAAATAGCCGCTAACACCCGGCAGTAACAGCGCCGGAGGGTGGCTCCGCCCGCTGGCGCTGTTTTACCCATCAGACACCGCGGCAAAGATGGCCGCGGCATCTGAATTAACGCCGATCAGTGCCGCGCCGATCCGATCACCGGGCATTGTGGTGGGGAGCCTTGTGAAGGCTCCGTCACTTACCCTGGCCGGTTTGCCCCACTTCCGTCCGCAGACAGGAAGTGGGGAAACCGCCATCTTTGTACACCCTAATGCATTACCTATGCAATGCATCAGGTTGTATTAACAATCGCACCCCCTGGTGGTCAAGCACCATAGGGGGACTAAATGTTACAGTAAAAAAAAATAAATAAAGTTTTAAAGTACAAAAAAAAAAGTATTAAACGTTCAAATCGCCCCCTTTCTCCATTTTACAAATAAAAACAATAAAATAATAAAAAAGTTACACATATTTGGTATCGCCGCGTCTGAAAAAGTCCGATCTATAAAAATATAACATCATTTATCCCGTACGCTGAACACTGTAAAAGAAAAAAACATTCCAAATTCCAAAATTGCGTTTTTTGGTAATTTTACGTCGCTCAAAAAATGGAATAAAAAATGATCAAAAAAGTCACATGCATTCCAAACTGCTAGCGATAAAAAGTACACTTCAGCCCGCAAAAAATGCCCCCCTCACTGACGTCCGTAGGTGTTAGTACAAAAAAGTTATTGGTCGCACAAAATGGCGCTGTGGGGCAAATTTCAAAAATAGAAAATTTTTGGGAATTTTTTTATGGTACCAAAACATAACGGAAACCCTACATGTTTGGTATTGCCGGATGCATAACAACCAGTAGAATACAGATAACACATTATATTTACCGAAGATTGAATGCTGTAAGAGCAAATCACCCAGAAACATGGCGAAAATACGTTTTTTTTCACAGTTTGTCCCACTTGGAATTTTTTTGCGGTTTCCCAGTATATTCTATAGTATAGTGAATAACACCATTAGAAAGTACATCTTGTCCCGCAAAATTAAAGCCCTCATGTGTCTATGTAGGTGGAAAAATAAAAAAGTTACGGCTTTCAGAAGGCGAGGAGGGAAAAACGAACGTGTCACAAAAAAAAACCCGGGTCCTGAAGGGGTTAATAGGCAGACTGATTGATTACAAGTTTGCACACACCTGTGATGCTAATTACAGAACACACCATAGTTTAACATGTCCCTATGGTCAAAATATTTTCAATCTTTTCTAATGGTATCATCTTTTTTGTCCAGGTCAGTTTCATTAGGGTATTTTTTTATTTTATTTTTCTACAAAGTCTGGTTTTCATTACCGTATTTTACCCCGGTATAACCCCGAGTTTTTCGCAAAAAAAAATTTTTTGCTGAAAAATCTCCCCTCGGCTTTTATGGGAGTCACTTGGGGCCCTCGGCCCGCAGCAAATGGCCCGAGTGTGTTTGGGACGCTTCCCCTTTTTGCAAATCCTCAGGGGGGGCGCAATAATTGAAGGCCGAGTGGGCACAGTGCCCGGGCGCTGCCCCGGGGCCCCGGGCACTGTCCACAATCCCTTACCTATATGGACCCCCCTCCGGGCGAATATAGGTAAAGGGGTACCACTGCGGGGCACAGGGCGAGCCGTTCGTCCCTCGCAGGGGTTTCCCCGGACGGCCGCGGGACTCGCGGCTGTCCGGGAAAACCGGCCCAGGCAGGGGGTGTTTCATCACGCTGCGTCCCCGGGGGCCTTGTTTAACATCACCCCCCTGTGCCGGGAAGAAAAAGGAAAGGGCGGGGGGGGCCCCGGGACACCCGAGGTGGGGGAGCGGCGGGGGAGTCAGGTAAGTGATTTTTTTTTTTTATTTTTTAAACTGCCTTTTCCCTGCCTACAGTGCCTATCCCTTGCCTACACCCGGGCCCCCCAATCCCTTTTCTTAACTTTTTTTACGCTGCCATAACCTCCCTACGGGCCGGCCCTTTACCTGCCTACGCTCCCTTTCCCTCCCTACAGCTGCCTTATACCTGCCTACAGCCGGCCCTTTTCCCTGCTTTTTAAAAACCTCCCTTTCACCCGGCCCCTTTACCTGTTTACAGGGCCCAAACCCTGCCTCCCAAGTTTCCCTTTTCCCTGCCTACAGCCCCCCCTATACCTCCGTTTTGGGGCCATATCCCTGCCTTTACCTCCCTACAGGGGGGCCCCCTTATCCCTTTCCCCCAACCTCCTAAAGCCCCTTTAAAACCCTGCCCCTTTTACCTGCCTACAGTGCCTTTTACTTGCCCTAAAACCTCCCTACGCCGGCCCTTAACTTGCCTACAGCTCGTTTATACCGGGCCTACAGTTTGCCCTATACCTGCATATGGGGCCATATCCCTCCCTTTTTCCTGTGTATGGGGCCCCATTTTACGCCTAAAAATTTCCCCTTAGGGGGGAAATTTAAAATACTACCAATTACATGCCTATGGGGTTTTTAATAAGTGGCCTTTTGGGACATTATACCTGCCTATCCCTGCTTTATAAAAGCCATAAAAATCCCGCCTATAATTGCCTATGGGGGGTATTAAAAAAGCCTTGTAATTTTTATTGGTATCCATTTTTATTTTTAAAATTTACCCGTAGGCCCCCCTGGGATTTTTTTTCCCTAGGCTTATACTCGAGTCAATAAGTTTTCCCGTTTTTTGGGGCAAAAGTAGGTGCCTCGGCTTATACTCGGGTCGGCTTATACTCGAGTATATACGGTACTTGATTTTCAGTAGATTTCATTTTATTATTACTTTTGTCAGTTTCAAGTTATTTTCGTGACCATTGTGGGCCTTTCTTTCTTTAATGAAAGGGTACCAACAATTTTCCACGTGTGTATTTGATCATTTAGCTTTGAAGGGATTTTCCCACAATTGAAATTTACCAACTTTTCAAAGGATTAATGTCTGATCATTGTAGGTTACACTGCTGGAATCACCATGATTACTAGAACGTGAACTCCGTGTTCCCTATATTTCCTTATTGCAATAACACAAGGCATTATGGGAAAGGGGCTGAGAAGCCCACAGCGCCCTCTGTTGGTTGTAACAAATCCTCAATTTGGTTTTGACCCACCGAGTCTTGAGAAAGCAAAAAGGATTTTTTAGCCAAGCCAGTATCTCTCATCTACAGACAACGCTGCTTCGGGATTTTTGTCCCTCTTCAGTGCAGAGTAGAGAAGATACTGGCTGGCTGTGTGGGAGGCATCTGGCTTGGCTAAAAAAATCCTTTTTGCTTTCTCAAGACTCGGTGGGTCAAAAGCAAATTGAGGATTTGTTACAACCAACAGAGGGCGTTGTGGGCGTCTCAGCCCCTTTCCCATAATGCCTTGTGATATGCAGATGCTAAGTAGAGGGCGAAAAGGCAAAACAAAAACTCTACAAGCCGTTTGTTCGGTGCTCTCCTTAAGGAGAGATCTTCCATTCCTTATGCCTCCAACACAGCCAGCCAGTATCTTCTCTAATCTGGACTGAAGAGGGACAAAAAATCCCGAAACAGCATTGTCTGTAGATGAGAGAATAACTGGCTTGGCTAAAAAATCATTTTTGCTTTCTCAAGACTCGGTGGGTCAAAAGCAAATTGAGGATTTGCTACAACCAACAGATTGCGCTGTGGGCTTCTCAGCCCCTTTCCCATAATGCCTTGTGCTATGCAGATGCTAAGTAGAGAGCGAAAAGGCAAAACAAAAACTCTACAGCGTTCGTTCGGTGCTCTCCTTAAGGAGAGATCTTCCCTTCCTGAGCTACCGATGCCTCCCACACAGCCAGCCAGTATCTTCTCTACTCTGCACTGAAGAGGGACAAAAATCCCGAAACAGCGTTGTCTGTAGATGAGAGATACTGGCTTGGCTAAAAAATCCTTTTTGCTTTCTCAAGACTCGGTGGGTCAAAAGCAAATTGAGGATTTGTTACAACCAACATAGGGCGATGAGGGCTACTCAGCTTCTTTCCCATAATGCATTGTGATATGCAGATGCTAAGTAGAGGGCGAAAAGGCAAAGCAAAAACTCTACAAGCTGTTCGTTCGGTGCTCTCCTTAAGGAGAGATCTTCCCTTCCATATTGCAATAAAGCAGTCAGGAAGTGTTTAATATAGCAGGAGCATGAGCAATACTACTCCATTCAAACTTTATAGTCAGGCAATCTTAACAGAATTATAGACACCAGGTCAAAGCAGTACACTGGTACTGATCATTGGAATAAAAATGCAAATTATGGATAAAATAAACTGATATTTATTGGTACCTCCAACAAAATCAGTATTTTGGCATTAAGTAAAAAAATGCTGTACAGCAAAGATTAATCAATACAAATCTTTGGACAATATAAAATGTGCATTGAACTTAAAAAGCAACAATTTCAAGGTAAAAATAGTACTTAGTTTATACAGGTGCTTCTCAATAAATTTAAAGTGCAGCCAAATTTTTTTTTTCAGTAATTCAGTTCAAAAAGTGAAACTCATATATTATATAGAGTCATAACAAACAGAGTGAACTTTTTCAAGTGTTTATGTTAATCTTGATGATTATGACTTAGGCCATGTTCACACGGCTTAAAACTGGACGTATTTCAGTCCGTAATTATGCGCCTGAGTGCGCAAATTACGGCTGGAATACGTCCAAGTCATTACGGTAATCCACAGTTCTCATAGAGAACTATGAATTACGTCTCCTCTACCTGCTCGGCGAATCCGCCGGGCGGGGAGATAATTAACATGTGAATTACTAGCGGCGTATACGCGCCGCTGATAATACAAGGCTAGGGGCCGGCGAGGTGCCGGCCCCCCGCTCCCGCCCCCGGCCATACGGCGAAATTGAGGGGCGTAATTACCGTGTGAACCTAGCCTTACAGCCAAGGAAAACCCAAAAGTCATTATCTTAAATTTTGGAACACAGAAATGTTGGCCAAATCAAAAGTATGTACAGCAAATGCAGTCAATATTTGGTCGGGGCTTCTTTTGCATCAATGACTGCATTAATGTGGCGTGGCATGGAGGCAATCAGCCGGTGGCACTGCAGAGGTGTTATGGAAGGCCAGGTTGCTTTGATAGCAGCCTTCAGCTCGTCTGCAATGTTGGGTCTGGTGTCTCTCATCTTCCTCCTGATAATACCCCATAGATCCTCTATGGGGTTAAGGTCTGGCAAGTTTGCTGGTCATTCAAGCACAGTCATACTGTGGTTATCAAACCAGGTACTGGTACTTTTGGCAGTGTGGACAGGTGCCAAGTCATGCTGGAAAATGAAAATTTCATATCCAAAAACCTTGTCAACAGAGGGAAATATGAAGTGCTCTAAAATTCCTTGGTAAACTGTTGCGCTGACTTTGGTCTTGATAAAATGCAGTGGGCCTACACCAGCAGATGTTGGCTCCCCAAACCATCACTAATTGTGGAAACTTCACAATAGACCTCAAGCAGCTTGGGTTGTGTGTCTCTCCACTCTTCCTTCAGACTCAGGAACCTTGATTTCCAAATGAAATGCAAAATTTACTTTCATCTGAAAACAACACCTTGGGCCACTGAGCAACAATCTAGTTTGTTTTCTCCTTGGCCAAAGTAAGACGCTTCTGGCATTGTCTATTAGTCATGAGTGACTTGGCACATAGAATGCAACACTTGTAGCCCATGTCCTGGACACGTCTGTGTGTGGTGGCTCTTCAAGCACTGACTCCAGCAGCAGTCAACTCCTTGTGAATCTCCCCCAAATATTTTTGAATGGCCTTTTCTTAACAATCCTATCAAGGCTGCGGTTATCCCAGTTGCTTGAGCACCTTTTTCTACCACACTTTTTCCTTCCATTCAACTTTCCATTACTATGCTTTGATACAGCACTCTGTGAACAGCCTTCTGGACATCTGTCAAGTCAGCAGTCTTCCCTACTTAACCAGACTAAGGGACCTTTTAAAACACAGGAAGACTTTGCGTGGAGTTTTGGGTTAATTATTAAAATTTTCTGAGATAATGACTTTTGGGTTTTCCTTGGCTGTAAGCCATAATCATCAAGATTAACATAAATAAAAAAACTTTTAAAAAATTTTTTTGTTTTAAGGGCTCTAATTTTGGTTTTATTTTTGAATTTGGAAATTTCTGAAAAAAAATTTAAATTTTGGGTGATATTCCTTTAATTTTTTTACAGAAACACCTGTTTAAAACCTTTTGGGAAAAGATGGCACTAATTGGGGAAAAGCCCAAAGGGCGGGAAAAGTTTTTCCTTTTTACCTAGCTGAACACAAACTGAAAATAGGGGGTAAAATTTTAGGGTTCTGTGCATATAAAATTCCCGTGATCTTGGGGGGCAAAGGACAAAAAAAACAATGCTCTATTTTTGGTTTTAAAAGAAGGGTAACCTTGGCCCGCTCCTGTTTTTTTTAAAAGGGAGTGTTAAAATTTGGGGGTAAAGGTAAATTTTGGTGGATTACATTATAAATTATGCTAAAAAATAATATTTACAAAGGGCTTTTTTCGGGGGGAAAAGAAAAATTTTCCTTTTAATTTGTGTTGTAATTAAAGAAAGGGACCTTTGGGAAATCAAAAAAAAAAAAAATAACAAAAAAATTTTTCCAATGGTTTCCTGCTGTAGATGATTAGCAATTTAAATGCAGTTTAAAGTGTTTTGATGATGGTTTAAATTTAAAAGAGACACTTACAGCACCCCCACTCCCCTGTAAATTTGCTGCGGGGTGCAACCCCTAAAAATTTTTTTTATTTTTATTGTGTTTTCTTTTTCCTTTTTTGCTTAAATTTTTTTTTGGTTTACTATACAAATCCCGGTTTTTGCCCTTTTTAAATGAAAATTTTTTTGTTTATTATATTGTTGGCTCAAAACAATTTTGAAAGTCCCCTTAAAAACCCCAAACAAAAGAAGTCCGGATCCTGGACACAAAATGTTTTCTTTTCCGCCTTTGGTTGTCTCATTTAAAAATTGCACAAGAAAGGGCATTAAAAAGTTGTGTTTAAAATTTAAAAAGCATGGTTTTCCCCCCTATTTCCATTGGTTGGGGGGCAGGGAAAGAAAATCCCCCGGCATTAAAATTTCAAATTTAAACATTTCCATTTAATGGTGACCTGGGTTTGGAAAACCCACTTTTATTAAAGGGGGGAAAAATGTGGACATTTTTGGGAAAAGTTGTTTTAGTAATTTGGTGTCACCCCCTAAATTTTTAAAATTTGGGGCCTCCCTTTTTTTTTAAACTTATCTTGTGCTGTTCCCCCTTTTTATTCCTTGTGGAAAATTTTTAAATCAATCAGGTTTTTATGGGGGTTACCATTCCCGTTTTTAAAAAGGTGTGTCCCTGCTTTAATCTTTTTTTGGGCGTTTTGTAGGGGGGGGGGGGACAAACACCCCTGGGGGTAAAACCCGCTGACAGATTCTTATTAAGGGTTTCCAGAAAGGGGAAAAAAAGGGAACGGGACAACCAAGGTTTTAAAAAAAAAACCTCCTCCAGGATTTTATTTCACAGGAAAAAAAAGTGTTGAAAGCAGGAAAGGGCCAAAGGTTTCCCTTTTAAATTTTGTTTTTTTTTTTTTTTTGGGGTTTTTTTTATGGTTTGATTAGGTTGCAAAATTTTTTTAAAAACCCCTCTGGACTTTTTTTTTGGGGAAAATTTTGCAGATTTCAAAGGGGGAACAGAAGAGTCTGAAGTCTGAAAACTGTTTTTAAGGGAGGAGCATTTTTACAAAATTCTTTTAAAAGGTAAAAAATAGAACAAGACTTTTAAAAAGGGGGGTTTTCCAAATTTTAGGAACCCCTAATTTGGCAAACCTGCACTTTTCTTTAGAACGAGTCTCAAACCCCTTTAAATTTTTTAAAAAGGAGGGGTGTTGGGAAACTCCTGTTTAAATTACTGGGAGTTTTGAAAAAAAACTGAACCACCGATATTTAGAACGGAGTTTTTTTTGGGCTCTTTCTCAAGGGAAAAGTGTTTTGGGCCCAGAGGTGGGAAATTTCCCCCTACCCGTTTTTGATGGCATTTTCCGGGTTTACATGCAATCTAGGTCTGAAATGGGGGTAAAAACCCCTTTTTTTAAAGGGTTTGATAGTGGGAGTTTTTTGTCTTGCGAATTTATTTTTGGGGTTTTTTAAAGCCCTTAAGTTGTCAGGGGGGAAAAATTTTTTTAAAAAAAAAAATCATATTTTAAACACCAATTGTCCCTTTAAAATAATTTAAAATTTTTAATTTTTATTGATATTTAAAGAAGGTTTTTAATTTTCAAAGGGGTTCTTTGGGATATGTTCCCGAAACATATTTTGGTAATATTTTTATGTATTCATTTTTGTAATACAAGGGAAAACAATTTAAAATGAAACTCTGGGACTGTTTTTTTCATTTTTTCTGAATTAACAAACACAGATGTTTGTATTCTTCTTTTAAATCTTCGTGATTTTAAAGGGGTTTTTTCAGGGATAAAAAAAAAAATTAAATTTAATTTTTTCTGCCAAAAATTTGGGACAATTTTTTAGTGGTTTTTTTCATGACAAACAGTGTTTTGATGAAAGGGGAAACACAAAATTTTAGAGTGTTTCTAACATACAGAAACTATTTTGTGTCAAAAAGGGGATCGGGACCCATGGTGGGTTTTGGGTTTTTTTTAGTCTTTAAAAACCCACAATTTTTGGGCCTGCCGGAAATTTGAGCTCACCCGGGAATTTTAAGGGAGCTGATGCAAAAAAATGCAAACAAAACCCCCAGAAATGTAATCAAAGCACAAGACAAAAGAGGCTAAGGAAACCATGACGAGACAGAAATTAGCATAGAAAACATTTCAGGGAGATGAAGGAAGACGATTTGTGGGTTTTTCTTTTGTCTTAACAGCGAACTATATTTCATACAAAGCCCGATTTGGTTTCGTCATTTCTGGGAAAAGTCTGATTTAAACAGAATTGGGGTTTTTCAAAAAAATCCATGAGGGTAAGTTCACACAACAAATTTTTTAAAAAGGAATGGGGGAAAAATTTGGGAAAGGCTAATTCACCCGAGAACTACGCACGGGGTTTGTATATGTGTTTGTAAAAAAAAATAATGGGGCATGTCCCCTTTTTTTTTGTGGATAATTGTCAGATCCTTTCACAAATATATGGGGGAAAAAAAACCTTTTCCCCCAAAAATCCAAAAGTAAAAGGGGTTTTCTCAATACATTTTAAAAGGGGTTGAGAAATTTTGAGGGGCAGTGGAAAAAAAAGCAACTTTTTCAATTTTGGGTGTTTTTATGCAAAATTTTTCCCCTTTTTTTTAAGGATCCCCCTTATGTTCGTTTTTTTTTTTCGTTGGGTTTTTTTACTGCCGGGGCGGATTTCCCCTTGAAAGTGAAGGCTGCCCGGGGTTTGGCAATTTTAATCTGTAAAACCCCAGGGTTTTTTCACGAAAAGAGGGGAGAGAGAGAGGAGGGGGGATTGCGCTGTTCATGGGCAGAAAAACAGGGGGAAGTTTGACGTATGGTGCGGGGCTTGCCCCCTTTTTAACCCGTTTGCAAATTTAGTTGGGAGTTTGGGGGAGTATGGTGCGGGGCTTGGTTTCATGTTCACTGACGGGTCAAGGTCCTTTCGCAGAGAGAGAAAATCTTGTGCAGTTCCCCCGTAAACACAAAAGATAAAGCTTTTAGTTTTGTTCTGAAGATCTGTAGAGGTCAAAGGTGTAATAATCTGCAGGATATGTCACTGTATGTGAGAGAGAGATAAAAAAAAATCACCCATCTCTCCCAGAATCCTGAATGTGAAATGCCCATTTTAATTACAAAGTATGTAGAGAGAGCGAGAACTGTAGATATACAATATCGAGTTACACTTAGCTTTTCACTTCCAATGATTCCTTAGTCTCCGACAGCTGAGAATTTCTCCCCACCCCCACCCCGCTCACACAGAATGAATTCTCACGTGATCACGTGTCTGCAGAGAGAAGATACTCCCTGCTGGGAGTAGAAACATGCCCCTCCATTTCATAAGCTCTCCTTGGCAACCAGTATAAACGGCTGCAAAATGATGAAATGATAAAACCCCTTTAAAGCCTCAGATTTATGCAGAGGAAAACAAGTTTTGTCCAGATTTGTCCAAATGGAAAAGAAAGGTTTCAGTTTGCTTGAGTGAAAAAATAGCGTAGTCTGCTTTTGAAGTCAATTGTGTATTAATATATATATATATATATATATATATGTGTGTATAAGTAATATATATATATATATACATTGACTTCAAAAGCGTAGTCTTCTTTTGAAGTCAATGTATATATATATATGTTATTATATATATATATACATCGACTTCAAAAGCATAGTCTGCTTTTGAAGTCAATGTATGTTATATATTATATATTATATATAATATATATATATTATATTATTAATTAATATATATATATATTAATAAAATATATATATATATATAATATATACATTGAGTTCAAAAGCAGACTACGCTATTTTTTTCACTCAAGCAACTGAAACCTTTCTTTTCCAATTGGACAAATCTGGACAAAACTTGTTTTCCTCTGCATAAATCTGAGGCTTTTAAAGGGGTTTTATCGTTTCATCATTTTGCGGCCATTTATACTGGTTGCGCAGGTATACTGGTATATATATATATATACATATATATATATATATATATATATATATATATATATATTAACGGGTGGCTATCCATTTGCCTCAGTTTTTACTGTACATCCATTTGACAGATCTGTTTGTTTTGCACATGTGCAGAGGAATTTCATACTTTTATTGGGTTAAAAAAAGGATCCATCTACAAACAGATATAAAAGCATTTGTTTTTTCTGTGTAAAGGATCTGTCAAATAAACGGATGCTTTCAACTTAATTTGCATCATTTCATTTCCATTTTCAGGAGTGTGTCTGTTGCTTTCTTTCACAACAGATGACCCAATGCAGATGTGAATCAGATCTAAGTTAGGCTTGGCTCACATCTGCGTCGGAGATTTAAAAAACTCTACATTTTAAATGTTTAAAAAATTTGAAAAAATATTAATTATAAAACACTACCCTTTTTTAATAAATAAAAAAGTAACATAATTAGTATCACAGAATCTCTAAAAGTCTGATCTACTAAGGTATATCTTACATGATGGATGTCATAAAAAATATCCAGCTCCACAAATTTTTTTTCGAAGGGGGGCAATTTGCTCTATTTGCCTAGAGCACCAAAATGTATTTTCCCTGCTGTGGTAGAGTGTGTGAGTTTAGGCTCAGCACTTTTTAGTTCTTTGATGTGTGAAGAACACCCTCTGAGTAATCTTAGGGATCCAAGACAAGGAGGGAGATGTTGCCTTCTACTTTTGTTCCTACGTAACTGGAACCTGTCAAATTAAAAGTACTATCTGGTAGCATGTCATTGAGCAGAAATATTTGAGCAGATTAGTAAATTGCTTTGTGGGGACAGATTTGGTAGAACTTGGATTGTATTCATAGAAATCCCTGCTTATTCTGGGTTAAGGATTCCAATAGGCGGTCTTATCAGTGATTGACATCCTGTCTTGTATTAGTGTCCATACAAAGATATCTATCAATCACTGATAAGACCGCCTACTGGACTCCTTAATTCGAAATAATCAGAATTTTAAATGAATCAAATAGAAGTTCTACCAAATCTGGCCCCACAAAACCATTAAAGGGGTTGTCTCACTACAAGGATTGCTTTTTATGTTAAAGATCTTGCAAAAACAAGTCACTTAGCAATATATGTCCATTAACAGTGTCCTACCTATTCTGAGATATCCCCTCTTGTATGGGCTGCATCAGCTCCTCAGGTCGCTATAGCTGCAGACCTGTTTGATCTCTCCTGATAGACTGCCAGCACTGGTTGCTCTAGCTACAGAACTGTCTTCTACTGCAGCCTAGTAGAAGTCAGTAAACACTCCCCTGAATTCAAAATGAAACCAAGAAAGCAGGACTGAGGTGATGAATCGATGTAGTGAGACAACCCCTTTAAGAACTCTGCTCAGCTATTTCTGTTCTAGATCAGATTGCATTTTCATTGTGACATGTTCCCTTTAACCTAAAACTGGAAGTGACCAGATAAGACATGTTGGTAATACTTATCTAATTGTACAAGAAAGTTAGTTTAAAACTACTTCCTAAATTCACAGTTAATTTTAAATCCTTCAAAATGACTTTCGGCCCCAGGAGCTTAATGGAAGTTCCAGGTCATTTGACATGTAGATGGTATAACTATTTACAAGATAATGACTTAGGTTTCACCTCAATTTTTATAGGACACTTGAAAAGACTAATGGGTAAAAGAACACCATCCCGGATTCTATTTCATGGGAAATACTGAGACATACCAGACCTACCCTGTTTACTACTGATGCACTCTGTATGGTATTTTACCACTGTGTGAACAAGAACTAGCATTGAAATCTACTCGGGTGAACTGTGTACTTCTGAAAAAGAAATAACATTCAATAGTGTGAACTGTAATTAGCAGGGTAGGTGGCAGACCTGGGCACAGGCCAGGGCCCCCTGGCCTCATTGCTATATTGCTATCTGACTTAACATGCTATATCGTTGTTGAGCAAAAGGTTTTGGTAGCTGGGGGCAAACTGTCCCTCTCTGGCCTAAGCGTCAATATATATGGAAGCTATCCCTGGTATTACTCGTATAACTCCTAATGCCAGCAATTATAGCTTGCACTGTGGTAACCACCTGCTCAGTGTGTATTCAGCTGAACGCTGTTTCAAGATAAAAAGGTGTGTGAAAAGTGCGAGCTAAACACATCAACTACAAGAAAATGTGGGAAACCAGAAAGTCTGTCTCAAACATAATACACAGAAAATGATTTATAGGTTCCTGTTTAGGTTTTACGAAACACAACTACAGAGCTGTAATAAATGAATATTCAGTGTCCGTATATTATATTAATAGCTGCAAGCCACAAGGCCTAGTTCCCGTACAACTTGGTTACCTAAAAGTCGTTTGTTCTGCTTTTGTTAGTATTATTCTACACTGTCAAAAAGCAAATGAAGATGGGTCATGATATTACTTCTGAAACAAGCCTCGGGGCAGTTCACATGCTATCTGTCTACAAAAACATAGACATAAGGTAGATGCTTTTTTATCCTACATCGATAGCGTAAACTGCGAGGAAATAGAGCAAACAGTCCAAAAGAGACTACATTTGCTCTATTCCCTCATATAGGCCCACCATGACACCATGGCCCTTTTTTTTACAGTATCTTAATGGATATCTGCTGGATGACAAAATGACATGTGAATACAACTTTAAAGGTGTACTCCCATCCATTAACAGCTGCATAGAATGGAAAGGTGGCTATGGGTGTGCGTCTCTCTCTCTCTGTTCTCTTCTATGACAGTTCTCAATATAGTAGAAGAGTAAAGAAATCAGGTGATACATTTTAGAGGCTAACTGAATATATTTGATGGTACTAGCTCTCTTCTTCAGACATGTTGTTATACAAGAAACTGAAAATGAACAGACTTTATACACAAAAGACATGGACCTTCAAAGGAACTTAGAATCTTTAAAAATAACAAAATGCAGTATAAGTAGAGCAGTTATTTACAACAGGCCAGGAACAGTCTGGAACATAAACAGTCTGGAAACTTAAGAGGCGTGACAGGAGGGATCAGTAATTATTGCTCTTATCTATTTGCTATCATTGTGATTTGTGACCCTCACAGTTCATATGTAGTTTGACATGAAGCTAGGATGAATGTTAAGTCCATTTTGCAGAGTTTTACATTTTTGCATTAACTTACATTCCCATCACTTCCTCTCCCTTTGTGTCTTAAAATGTTCCATTAAGACCATAACCTGCAAATCTTCCATGGAATGATTTTCTCCAGAGAAATGTGCGGCCACTGGGAGATCTGTTCTGCTGTTGCTAATAGTGAATCTGTGTGAATTCACGCGCCGACTGACTCAGTTAATTTTCAGTTTCTTGTATAACATCATGTCTAAAGAAGAGAGCTAGTACTCTAAAAAGCTTACCATCAAATACACTCAGTTAGCCTCTGAAAGGTAACGCCTGATTTCTTCACTCTTCTGCTACTTTCTATGGCTAACACGGTACAACATTATGCTACTAGTTCTCAATATATTCAAGCAAATATGCCCAGATGTAAAATCCCATAGAAATGCAACCAGGAAGTTATATGATGGGATTACATCCTTAAACAAAAGTCCATCTAAAAAATAATAAAGCATTTAGTAAGTATATATATAGGACTTTTTTTATTTAGTCTATTTAAAATTAAACATGTGCATTAAAATAGTGTAAGCAGTCATTTTAGAAATTCTTTTCAAACTCTAGGGGGTACCGACATAACTACACTCTGTGTCACTGGGCCACCCTATACAAAGTCTCCACACCTCTCTATCACACACATAGCACCCTTAAAGGGGTGTTCTAACCATGCTATTTCACAGGGCCTGCTCTTTACAGCCAGTTTCATGCTTACATTTCTTGGTCAGGCTGTGGGTGGATACAGCAGTAAATGGTATATCAGCTCTGTTACTCCTAGCTGAGCTTGTTAAAGGTACATTGCTAATATAAGGGTTTAAACAGTAGGACAGAAGGTTATAGTTTGTCTGTAACATAGATTAAAGGTAGACACTTTTGTATCCTTCACAGATAGCATGTACTGTGGGAAATAGAGCAAACATGGCCCAAAAGCTCCTGTTTTACTGATAAAACAAAGCAAGGAGTGATGTTATCATAATTGTCCGGAGATATATGTTTAGTAACCTAAGGAAGTTTGTGTATACAAGCAGGAGCTAAAAACTGCTCTAGCTCTGAAATGAAACAAGATCAGAACAGCAATGTATTTGGTAACAGTCTTTATTTACCTTCGCCTACGTTTAAAGTTAATCATTGTGGTGAGAATAACCCTTTAAGTCAAGAACATTGTGGCTCCATTGAATGTTTTTGGTTTTGCCATTATGTTTTGCGGTGTTTTTAAACATTTTTTTTTTTAATTTGCGGTGTTTTTAGAAAATGACTGCAGTTATTATTGTACTGTCAAATCCACAATGATTGTTAAAGAAGAGTTGTTGAGGGATTTTTCACTACTCCTTCATGTAACATATTTCCATTTCCTTGACATTCTTGGGTCACGGCCTGTAGGTACCACAAGTATTAATGGGGTTTTTGCCACAAAGTAAAATTGATGTGGGAAACTTCCAAATTAAAGTATTAACATTTTCACCATTCATCATTATTAAAAATTCTGTACTATTTTGTTTTAGTTGCTCCCTTCTTGATCTATAGTGTACAGCTCATCTCCAGGGGATACGACCAGTGGTGAGAGCTCCTCAGTCTTGCCACACTCGCTCAGGCATCACCTCTCCTGTCAGGCAGCTACTGTCAGTCGACAATTTTCCAGGAACGTTTAAATTGTTTTATAATTATTATTGTTTTTGCCCAGTTTCTGAGCTTGGCTAAAGCTAGTTGGTGCCACAGCATGCAATGTTATCACCAAGCAAGGCACAGCCAGACAGTGAATGATTGCAATGCTGGCAGATCTCATTTTCTAAAAAGCACTTGCATATGCAAAACTGGACCAAGATTGATAAAGGTCTGTGGAAAATAGTGTTAAGAGAAGGAAAAAATGATGTGTTCAGATGTATTTCTATAATATTTCCCAAGTGCCTCAGGGGCCGTTTACACGGCAAGGGACAAATTTGCACTGTCTTGCGGCCGTCCCCATGGCCGCGAGGGGGACGGCTTTTCCCCGCAATGAGCGGAGAAAAGCCATCCCCCTTCACATTGAGATGCACATATTCCGTCTGGAAACCGGACGGAAGATCGTGCTTGCTCAATGTTTTTCGGGCGGCCCGAGGGCGGCAAATCCGCCGGGCGGAAAACCCGTGCAGTGGGGACTGCTGCATGGGTTTTCATTAGAGCACCATCGGCAGTATTTTAACATCATAACGACCCAAAACACACCTCCAAGACCACCACTGCCTTTATGAAAAAAATTAGGGCAAAGGTGTTGGACTGGCCAAGCATGTCTCTAGACCTAAACCCTATTGAGCATCTGTGGGGCATCCTCAAATGGAAGGTGGAGAAGCACAAGGTGTCTAACATCCACCAGCTCCGTGATGTCATCATGGAGGAACGGAGGAGGATTCAAGTGGCTACAACCTGTGAAGCTCTAGTGAACTCCATTAAATTTACACAATATAATCTGTACACTAACTACTTTACATTGTATCAAGGTGTCATATCTTTAGTGTTTTCCCATGAAAAGATATAATACAAAATTTAAAAAAATGGGTGTACTTACTTTTTTTTTTAGATATTATGCATACTGTGTATGTGTGCCCTGAATAATTCCTATAATGGATATCTGCTTTGTGGAGGTAAGGGAATACTAAACAGATTATTTCTTTCTTTACCTGACAACAAATCATGCTCAGAAAGGTTTGCTCAATGATTTACAAATGTAAAATTGTAGATGAAATGCTGGAATTTATGTTCCAAGGCATATCAGTATCTGTCAACATTGTGTGTACCTACTGGATGTTTAATGTTGCTTAGAGTAGGCTGTTTGATAGAACAGATTACAGTGTGCGGTAACATGGACTGTTCTGCAATGATAAATGACGTCAATGGAAGTTGTTTCATAATGACTGACATAAAGTACATACATTCATGACTCGTTCTTATTGTGACATATTTATACCTTTAATCACATATGGCTGATGTTACACTATACATTATCTATATAAAATGCAAATGAAACAAATTAGCACAAATAAAAATTCTAGCAATTTTAAATGGTTTATTCATTGTAGATACATACATAGGAAAATATATAGATTAAATATAATGTACTGTAAAGGAGGGGTCATTAAATCCAGATTATTCATTATTAGAATGAAAACTAGAAATAGAGAAAGCTCTTTAAAGTGACCATCCACAAATGCATAAATTGGTCAAGAGGGTGGGTCCTGTCAAAAAAGATGGCCGTTTACTTAGAATATGATGGAACTGAAAATATGCCACAGGAAATATGGTATAGATAAAGTAAGTGTCAGGCTAAGGTTTCTTACGAAATTATTCTGAAGGCCCATTTTACATCTATACTTTTTGTAAGTCCACTTTAAAGCAATTATCAAAAAGGTTCATAGTATATCCAGTGAGTGGTTCGAAATTCAGCTCCAAATGTGGTTGCCTTCTGTTAAACCTTTGGGGCTCTGGAATGTCATAACTTTTGCCCACTGGAGGATCCTCTGGTACTCTGTGGGCCAATTCCAATCCTGAATAGAGGGTTTTTCTTTTCAAATATGTTTCTTTCAAGAGTTCTTATTATATTTATCACAAAAATACACATTTTCCAGCACTTTCTTTCCACTTATTCCACTTATTACAGCATTCTTTTTGAATATTTGCCTTTAGTTATTTTTTTTTTTAATAAAGAAAAATTACATTCAAAGATGCCGAGGTCTAGACTCTGTGGTGGAGAGCAGAGTGGGGTACAGAGGTTTATTTTTTATTATGTAGAAAACATATTTATCACAATGATATTTTTCACCATGATCCAATCTCCAACTCCAGATGTTGGTATACAGTAGACTCAAAAGTCCAATAAACCTTTCTTGACATGGTAACAGTTCCTACATCACTTTGTTGGGTTGTCTTCTAAAAGTATAAGATTAGAAACAATAGATAAGAAGCTGAATAGACACCTGACTTTCTCCCGTCCCTTCAAAGTTGAAGTTCATATTCACAAAGAGCATTTTTTCACACACACATTTAGCATGAAACCATTGGTATCTGCATCCCATTGTTTTAATAATGGGTCAATATCGACATTCTGTTGTGTGGTAAAAAGGAAGAGGTGAGTTTTCCCTTCTTCGGAAAAGATGCTCAGATTAGCCCAAGTAAATTGGGCAGTTGCATTCGTAGTATAGGAGCTGCAAATCCAATAACTCAGCCATGTAAACAGACCGTAAGAATTGTTTATGTTATGTGATGGTGCCAATTTTTGATGCACTCAATTTTTCTATCTCTTTCTTACTTTAGAGTTTGGAAATTCATCCTTCTTATTTTTTTTTTATTTCTTATTTATTTAATTTATTTCATCTTCTAGCTTCTATTATTTTTGAATAGTATGCTGAGCTTCTTTCACAGTATGTATCTGAGGTTCCCATCTGGATAGAAACCTTTAGACGTATATTTTTAATGGATGACACTTAGGGAGACATGTATGATAATAGACGGGGCGAAGTTAAAATTCGGGCCTAGTTTTTAGTGTACAATGCGCCTGAATCTATTAAAGTGTTTTTTGTGCGCTCATAAATGGCGTCTAAAGTTTGATGCACCTCGCCTGTGTGTTTGGCACGTTACTAATGTGCCAAACATGTGTATAGGCTATAGATAGGCTAGAAATAAAAGAAAAGTCATTAGAATAGCATGTCAGTGAATAGAAACTATAGTACTGATCTTGCTTGGGGGACCACAGCTCCCAGCAAGACATGTAGTGTGCTGGCTCTTGCCGTATCTGAAATAAACGATGAGAGCAGCAAAAATAAATTTCAACACTGATCACTTTCATTTAATGTATTAAAAAACAAAAAAATATATAAATCTGAACATTTTAGGCGACATGTCAGAAAAGCGGCAGTTTTTAGACAAATAAAATCAGTGTAAAGTGCGCCAGAAAGTCCGATTCTCTCAAACATCTTGTGTCAGGTAAACTTAAAAGGCTCATTGTGCCTAAATAGGCGCATTGCGCAAATTGCAACACATAGCGCAAATCACAACGCATAGCGTATAATTACTTGTATATGTAATGCGCCTCAATAGGCGCATTGCGTTATGGAGGTGCACAGCGTATCATTTTTAGGCGCATTACAATGTGTCGTGCCTGGCGTATAATGGGCTTAGTTTTGGTGTACGACAGTTCATTTACATTGAGAATATGGCATCAAAAGTGGTTTTGCTACAAAATAGACAAAAAAACTGGCGTTGGAGTGTTGAGAAATGTCACCCTTTATTTTTAACATAATTCAGAAAAATACAGGTCAGTGGGTTATTTAATTTTAAATTAATTTTAATTTTAAATTAATTTTAAATACATTGAATAGGATATATTTTAATATTTAATATTATATATTTTTATATATATATATATATATATATATATATACATATTATATTATATATATATATATATAAAAATATATAATATTATATATATATATAGTGAAGGAAATAATTATTTGATCCCTTGCTGATTGTGTAAGTTTGCCCACTGAGAAAGACCTGAACAGTCTATAATTTTAAGGGTAGGTTAATTTTTTACTTATTCAAAATGCTTTATTAAGAATTGAGCAAGCAATACAAGTCACAATGGCAAAGGTAGGTTAATTTTAACATTGAGAGATAGAATATCAAGAATTAAATCCAGAAAATCACATTGTATAAAATATATAAACTTATTTGCATTTGCAGTGAGAAATAAGTATTTGAACCCTCTGGCAAACAAGACTTAATACTTGGTGGCAAAACCCTTTTTGGCAAGCACAGTAGTCAGACTTTTTTTGTAGTTGATGATGAGGATTACACACATGTCAGTAGGAATCAGCAAGGGATCAAATAATTATTTCCTTCACTGTATATATATATATATATATATATATATATATATATATATATATATATATATATATATACATACATATATATGTTTCAGAAATATGCTTTATAAAGGGAGAAAAAAAGGCAAATTTGATATATGCTCTTGAAACTGGGCCAAAAAACACTCTTTTGGCCTTAATTCGATGTGCCAGGGGCTTTCCCTGTGCAAACAGCAAATATATTAAAGGGGATTCGCCAAGAAGTGCCTTATCTGCTAAGAAGCAAAAGTAAATAAAGCACGCTGAGCTAAGAGAGAGAGAGAGACAGTCAGAGCACAGAGCCATGTATAAGGGTTCGCGTGCAATGTTCACTCAAATAATCACACTACAACTAGTGGATTCTGTATACAAAAGACAACACCTTTCTCCACAGCAGCTTGAAAGCGCCTTCATGTTCTCTGTCATCAGATAAAGCAGGGATCTACTCAAATAATTACACTATAACTAGTGGATTCTGTTTACAAAAGACAACATATTTCTCCACAGCCCCTTGAAAGCTCCTTCTCATCAGATAAGAAGTGTGCTCTGCGCAAGCCTGGCCAGTTCAGCTGCTGTCACTCTGCCTGGTCGTATCTAATGCAAGCTTTTAAGTAACTAAGGGCAGGTAAGGCAGCCTGTAGCTCTCTCAGGCTGCAATTTTTTTAATCACATATATTTAGAAAAGTGATTAAATACCCATTTTGGAGGATCCCACATCAACATTACATCGTGGCAAAACCCCTTTAATGAAATGCAGTGGGAAAAACCCTTAGTGACGTAAACAAGGACGATTGTCGGTTCACAGACACAGCTGTAATCTGTCAGTTCTGAGATCAAAAGCATAAAAGAGCTAAAGTGGCAGTAGGGTGCACAAAAGTGATGATTTATGTAATTGAATATCAATAGATTTGATGTTATTTTAAATAATAAAATTAAAAAATGAACCAATACAAAAAGAACAAGTATATTGGCATCCATAGCTGTCTTGTAGTAAAGTCTATGGAGGTGAACACAATCAATTACTTTCTGTATAAGATCGATAGTTCTCAACAAAGTTTGGCCTGCTCTTCTTGAAGAAACTGCTTTAGGGTTCTCATGTTTAAAGGTTTCTCCCATTTGTAAGTTTTAGCTATTTTGTCATTGGAGACCACTTTAGAATGTTCTTATCATCTATTCTTGTTGGTTTTTTAGGTATATTTTGAGTCATTATTCTGCCAGTGGACCCATGAGCTGTAATTAGAACACACCCTTCTGAGATTGGGCAATACGTTTCCTACTGGGTAGGGCATTAGGCAAAGCTTTATCTGACAGTGGCATACTTTTAGACATCTTTGTAATGCAATCTGGAAACTTTAAAGAAACCACTAACCTTAGAGCAATAAAGTATCCTCACACTATCACCACTACTATATTTGTCTATTACAATTAAGTTCTTACTGTGGAATGCAGTATTTGCTTTATATCACGAGACCTGCGTTGTGCACATTTAACTCATCTATCCACAAAACATTATGCTGTTTGTCTTGGAAAGCACTCAGGTATTCAGTTTTTTGAGCACACAATCTAATCTTCTATATAAGTGGGTTCAGCCTTGCTAGACTCCCATGAATCCTGTTTTGGACAGTCTTGTGAAAAGCTCCGATATTACCGTAAAGCTAATCTATCACCACCATAGACCTTCGCCCAATTGCTGACACCAGGGTCGCCAACAGAAATTTCAGGGCCCCATACAGCTGAAGCACCTGCCCCCCCCTGTAAACCCGCCCCAGCAACCCGATCCCCTCGCCCCCAGCACCCCGATCGTCCCGCCCCCATCAACCCGATCGCTCCGCCCCAGCAACCCGATCGCCCCGCACCCAGCATACAAAACGGCCTGTAGGATATAAATGCGCCCATTTTACCACATAATACAGTCTGCAAAAAAGAACTTATTGGTAGTACTATACTAAGTGAGTCACATATCTGTCTGTCTCACATATCTGTCAATCTAGCATATCATAGACACAGGACTAAGTAGCTCCATCCATATCCCCCTCCACGTTTCGCTTGGTCACGCACCTCGCCACCTTCTAAAATAATCACCAGCAAGAAAGAAAGTGTAACTCCTATCACGGGGTTTCGGGTGTTCCCTCACTCACATCCCTCACAATAAGGGACACATGTACACTGCCACTATACCCCCCCCGATATAACCTAAACACTACTATATGGAGACCACATAGTGATCTGACACCACTCGGGTCACCACACATTACAGTGAATACAGCACTGATCCAGTAAAAAAGTAAAAATAACCCTGAAACTGAGACTCACCGAGAGGGTCCTATCGATGAGTCGTTCTCTTCTCTGAGTCGTTCTTTATCCCTTCCCTTCTGCATCCTTCCACACCGCCATGATGACTGGTCCCGGCCACAACTCATCCCTGCAGAAATTACACCCAAATATCTTAGAATCCTCACTTTTCCAGCATATCTTTATCTACTCCCACCTCTGTACAAACTTCCAGGGTGGGAGAGCGGGTACAAGCCATAACTTAGAGCCAAAGTATCCTAAGGGGTTGGGGGGTTTGGGGAGAGGACAAACCCCCCGGGAGATAAAAACTACAACTATGGGCTGCTCCCCCTCTCAATTAATATTACCAGGTTGGTAGAAAAAGACCCTAGGTAGGTTGGCAAATGGGCAGGTAATTAGACGGGCCCCCTATTTAGGTAGGTAGACTCCAGCTGGATAAGTTGCTAGGCCCGGCCCCGGGTTTAGGTTGGTGGGTACCTATCCATAGGTAAATAGCCCTCAGGTAGATAAGCGGGCCCCTTTAGATAGTATACAGGCAGTTAGGGTCTCCTTTAGGTAAAATTACAGGTAGTTAGGAGCCTCCTTTAGCTAGTGTGCAGGTAAGTCCCCTTTATTTTTTGAAAGTCAGTCAGGGCCCCCTTTACTATTTTTGTTGGTAGTCAGGGCCCCCTTTGGCTGGTAGGCAGTCAGGGCCCCCTTTAGTTTGTAGATAGCCAGGACCCTCTTTATGTTTAGGTAGAGTCAGGGCCCCCTTTATGTTTAGGCGGAGTCAGGGCCCCCTTTAGGGGTAGGCCGAGTTAGGGCCCCCGTTTAGGGCTAGGGAGAGTCAGGGCCCCCTTTAAGTCCCCTTTAGGGCAGGGGGTCAGGGCCCCCTTTTTAGGCCCCCTTTAGAGCCAGGGCCCCCTTTTAGGTGGAGGGAGGGCCCCCTTTTAGGTAGAGCCAGGGCCCCCTGGTAGGTAGAGTCAGGGCCCGCTGGTAGCGAGAGTCAGGGCCCCCTTTTAGCAAGCGTCCGGGCCCCCTTTTAGCCAGCGTCAGGGCCCCCTTTTAGGTAGAGCCTGGGAAGCCTTTTAGCCAGCGTCAGGGCCCCCTTTTAGGTAGAGCCAGAGCCCCCTTTTAGCCAGCGTCAGGGCCCCCTTTTAGGTAGAGCCAGGGCCCCCTTTTAGGTAGAGTCAGGGCCCCCTTGTAGGTTCAGCCCGGGCCCCCTATTCTGTAGAGACAGGGCCCCCTTGTAGGTAGAGTCAGGGTCCCCTTTTAGGTACAGTCAGGGCACCCTTTTAGGTAGAGTCAGGGCCCCCTTTTAGGTATAGCCAGGGCCACCTTTTAGGAAGAGTCAGGGCCCCCTTTTCGGTACAGCCAGGGCCCCCTTTTAGGTTGTGGAAGGGCCCCCTTTTCGGTTCAGTCAGGTCCCCCTTTTAGGTAGAGTCAGGGCCCCCTTTTAGGTAGAGCCAGGGCCTGCTTTCATAAAAAAAAAAAACCAAAAAAAGCACTTACCTGAGCCCCGCTCCTCGCCGCTCCCGGCCGTTCCGATCTCCCAGCGGGTTTCCCTTTGCCCCCTGCATAGGCGGCGCGGTGAAGTGACTCACCGCGCCGCCTACGTCAGCAGTAGGGCCGCGCCCGGCAGGCTGAAGGCCTAACGCCTTCAGCCTGCCAGGGAGATCGGGGAGCGCAGCGCTAGTGGCGCTGTGCTCCGCTGACAACCGCGCAGCCCCGGGAGTCGGGGACATTAGTCCCCAATTTCCCGGGCCGGGTCCCTGAGCCTCGGGACACGGGGCCGGCGTTGGGTGTCATGTGGGGGAATATTTACGGACACCTTTGGGCCCCGTTGGCCATTTAGGCACGTTGCCCCGGGCTTGGCACTGAAGGAATTGGGGGGCCCCCTTTACGGCAAAGGGGGTACCCCAACCCCGGTACAGCTGGTGTACCTTATAAAAATTTAAGTATATAAAATATATAATAATATATAATTTTATATAAATTTTATATATATGTAGCATTATTGTTCACAGCAGTATAAATGATGTTGCCAAGTGTCCTCTGAGGTTTTCTGAACAACCAGTAAAGTGTCCCAAGCATAAATCCTAGCAAATCCTTCACTTCTGCTAATGAGTGCATAATAGGATGTGCTACAGCTGCCAGACACACATAACAGAGAGGATGGGTTTAGGATGATTTACTGCTGAGGGCTCAAGATACTTTCCAGGTCCACCCGACGGACAGCTGACATCACAGTATGTGAGTGAACTAAACTTTACTTTCTGGGTTATGCAACTATTTTGAACATCAACACTGGTAGGTATGTCTACACTTGTTTCCTCGTCACCTATTCAACAGTGTCAGTGGTTTGTAGGGGGTCAAAGGTGGTGACAGATTTTCTCCAAAGCTAGGGGAACCTGCAGGTCTTTTAAAGGGGTTTTGCCACTGAGTTCCTTACCTCTTATCTGCTCAGGAGCAAATATAAACAAAGCATGCTGAGTCATGAACGGCTGCAGGGGTGAGAAGGAGGGGGGTGAGCAGAGAGTGAGGAAGAAGGGAGCGTCTGCAATGTTTTTCTCAAATAATTACATTACAACCCGTGGATTCTATACAAAAGACACAGGCTCATTCACTGCTTTTTCTCCGCAGTCCCTTGCAAGCTCCTTCATGTTCCCTGTCATCAGATAAGAAGTGCAAACACGCAAGCGCAGCCAGATCAGCTCCTGTCAGTGTCCTGGTCGTGTCTAATGTGAACTTTCAGGAAACTAGTGGGGACTGAGCAATGCTGTAGCTCTCACAGGCTTCACTTTTTGTAATCGTATGTATTTAGAAAAGTGATTAAATACCCATTTTGGAGGATCCCACGTCAACATTACATCGTGACAAAACCCCTTTAATCTTCTACGTTTTCTGACTTGTATGCATGAATTGTTACACTATCCCTGGAGCATTTGAGGCAAGCTGACCATCCCTATGGGAATTCACCATTGTTTTCTGTGTTTTAAATTTAAACACAATGGCTTTCAATGTGAATTATGAAGTTACGAACCTTAAAAGTGGCTTTGTAACCCTTTCCATACCACCATAGTTCACTAATATTTTCTCAACCTTTATGGAATTTCCTTTTATTGTAGTATAGGATTCTTGAAGAAACATTGTGGCGACTGTTTTATTCTCATGGGAATGTTCAATGTACAGAGTTAGATTCAAGAGGGATAAGAAAGGTTATTCAAATTCCATTCTTTACTTGCTATGGGTATGTTTTGGTTGTTGCCTACGAACAGGTGAAAAAAAAGGAGATGATGATGCTGGTTGTGTAAAAGAAATCTTTCATTTTGAACATCAATTTATATATGCTACTGTTAAATTCTATACAAGGGTCATTAAAATTGCAAGGCCTCTGGTTACAATATTTTCAACTTAAAATGTAACAGGCATAAGGTACTGACTGGCTTACCTGTGGAAGTGATGCATGCATCCAATGATCCTCCTGGTCACCCAGTAGATGTGATGTAAACAAAGAAAAAAAAAAATATTGGGCCAGCACCATAAAACAAAATAAAAGCAAAATTTATTCCATGGTAATATTAAAAAATAGACAATTCGAAACATGATATGATTCCAACAAGAAAACCTGACGCGTTTCAGATTAAAAGCAAACCAATCAGCATGGAGATTTCACTGGCAAAACACCTGCGTTATTTTCCTGATTGGCTACATACCCTTATTAACTGTCTGGTAGCACCTCTCTACAGTACATTGCGGTATTACATGTTCTGTACTCCTCTTTACATGTGCTAGGATAAGCTGCTCTTTTGGACACCAAGTATGAGGAACTCCATGTCATTTTTCTGGGGGCACTGCTAATTGTACAAGGTTAAAAGACTTAAAAAT